>JAPDOI010001675.1:0-154060 GCA_029168955.1 Aplectana chamaeleonis | reverse complement strand
AAAAACTAGCGAGACCTGGCAAGTTTTCGCTCACAGAAACTTTGCGTGAGCCAACTACCTGAGACGGATTAGTTAGTTAGAACGGTGGTGACTGACTTCCGTCTAACCGAAAGTTGCTGTACGTAGGTATGGACTCTCCTGAGCAGAGCAGGGTGCCGTACATTTACAGCAGGCCGTGGGGGTATCACAATGTGGGATCAAAAAGCAAAACATAAGAAGCCAGCAGTAAATCGTCGGTTGCTACCGGCATAAAATTCACATCCCCTTCTGCACTTCCTTCCCTTACTCTGCCAATTCGAGACTTGATGCCTCAGCAAAGAGACTTGATGCTCATGTACAAGTCGGCATGAAGTCTTAATTTGCCGCGTCAAATTCACCGTATGGGTAAATTTACCGCTAGGATAGGTGAGATTGAGGTGAATATCCTGTGAAAATGGTGCGAACTGGCAGCGAGAGAGGGTCCAATTCACCCCGAAAATGAGGTGAATTAACCTCGAAAAATGGATGGATTTACCCCGAAAATTCCACGAATTTGAAGGTCCACAGCGCAAGAAGCCCCGCCTTGTCCGCAACATGAGCGTAATCTTCACCGAGGTCTGCGGTGAGGAGCCACCCTCTGCGGACCCCGGCGTAACTCGTACCCCCCCCCCGTCGTGAGGATACCCACTGTATCCTCCCAGCAACCAAAATTATGCTGGCCTCCGGAGAGTGACCCGAAGTCACCTTTCAGGGCCGGCAGCAGAATGCCGAATGAGGACTCTGGTGGGATGAGGCTGTTTTTTTGCCGGCGGTGCTCATAGTAAACACATTGAGACGTGATCACATTGAGACGTGATTATTCGTTTTATCATGTTTTCGCTGGGATGTTTTCATTTGTTTAGAAATTTCTGAGATGCCAGCAACGGCGGTAATTTCACCCTTTGCGCTGAGTGGTATCCAGCCGCTCAACAACTGATATGCATTAACATGTTAGCGCAGGCGGGACTCTCACGCTTAGCGCTGACTGATATCAACCGCTCAGCAAATCCACCCTTTGCGCGGATAAGCTTTCATGCGGGCGCTAAAGGTGAATTTGATGCCTTATGATAACAAAGCGTGATAAAGGCCGCTTTCGCCGAAGCATCAAGTCTCGAATTGGCAGAGTACGTCGCTACCCACTGCCCTTTCTTCCAATTTGTAGAGTTCACAAGCTATTAATCTCGCCTTACCGTCTCTATCATGATAAGGACAAACGCATTCTCATTTTATATGATGTTTCCCTAGTTCACCAACGTCATGCCCTTGTTCTCAATGAATGAAATTAGTAGGTGGTTGTTTATGTTTTTGTGGTGCAGATTTTGATAAGCTCAGACTTGCAACATATAAAAAACTGGTTTTGGAAGTTAGGGAATCGAAATGACTGAGCGGTTGCAATGAGTGGCGAACAGAGAAGGTGCGGAAGTGGACCTGCTGCTTGTTTCCTAAAACTGGCAAGAAAATGTCTCAGGAGTTCTGCGTCAATCTCGAAACGCGTCGCACGCTTCTCAAAATTCAAGTTTTCTAATCTGTTTTCTTCTCCACAAAGGTTAAGATTTAGCATTAAAAATTTAAAAACCTTTTTCAAATTCTTCACTCTTGGTAACGTCCTGCACACTCCCACTGCGGTCCTGCTAACTTTTGATGACCTGCACACTCCCACTCGTGACCTGTGCATTTTCTATGACGCCCTGCACACTCCCACTGGGGACCTGCGCACCCTCTATGACGTCCTGCACCCTACCATTTGGGTCCTGCACACTATCTGTGACGTGCTGCACACTCGCGTTGGGGTCCTGCACACATTCAATGACGTCCTGCGCACTCCTACTCAGGACCTGCACATTTTCTGTTATGTCCTGCACACTCCAGCTGGGGTCCTGCACAATTTCTATGACGTCCTGCACACTCCCGCTGGGGACCTGCACATTTTCTATGATGTCCTGCGCACTTCCACCGGGGTCCTGCACACTTTCTATGACGTCCTGCACACTTCCTCTGGGGTCCTGCACATTTCTACGATGTCCTGCACACTCCCGCTGGGGTCCTGCACAATTTCTATGACGTCCTGCACACTTCCTTTTGGGGTCCTGTACACTTTCAATGACGTCCTGCACACTCCCGCTGGGGTCCTGCACAATTTCTATGACGTCCTGCACACTTCCTTTTGGGGTCCTGTACACTTTCAATGACGTCCTGCACACCTCCTCTGGGGTCCTGCACATTTTCTATGATGTCCTGCACACTCCCGCTGGGGCCCTGTACACTTTCAATGACGTCCTGCACACTCCCGCTGGGGACCTGCACATTTTCTATGATGTCCTGCACACTTCCACCGGGGTCCTGCACTTTCTATGACGTCGTGCACTCCCACTGGGGTCCTGCACACTTTCTACGACGTCCTGCACACTTCCGCTGGGGTCCTGCACACTTTCCATGACGCCCTGCACACTCCCACTGGGGTCCTCCACACTTTCTATGACGTCCTGCACACTTCCGCTGGGGTCCTGCACATTCCTACTTAGGGCCTGCGCACTTTCTATGACGTCCTGCACACTCCGATTAGGGTCCTGCACACTTTCTATGACTTCTTGCACACCCTCACTGGGGTCCTGCACTCCTTTTATGACGCCCTGCATTTTTGCATCGCTAGACGACTCGCAGAAGTTATCATGACCCACGGCCAAAGTGCGCTCCACGGACAAACTCGGTTGCCCCGAGGCACGTAAGAGGTGACTCGGGCTGATTTTTGGTAATCGATAAATGTCGCACCCACCTAAATGTTGGTACCATTTCATACAAGTTTTGATCGGCCATTCCTAAGATATGCAGGACACATGCACACACATACACACACACACACACACACACATCGGGACATAACTGCTTTAAGTATAGGATATTGCTAGATTCGCCTCATCAAGATCTACCAGATCGTGCTAAAATTCTATTGATAGCTTTAACTGTTCCTTATTTTTAGGTATGCTGTACTTTTCATAACACTTCTTGACTCGTCAGGATGCTCGGCCGGCACTTTTATTCTGACGAGTCAAAACGTGTTCTGGAAATAACAACATACCTATAAATTTATAATTAAAGTCATCAATAAGAGTTTATCACCATCTTGTACATCATGATGAGGTGATTCTAGCAATACCTTTCTAACCTCCAAAGCCCATATTTGACAGAGTTTTGACGAAGGGCGAAAAAGACTACAAAACGTTTTTGTTCCGCTGTTTTGCGAGGTTTGTCGGTGGGAATTGTACCACTCGATGCGTGCTGGTGATCGTTTCATATCCTTCCATAGCAATGAAATAGATTGGTGTCCGTCCGTCAGTCTACTCAGGCAGTAACGCAGGCTCAGGGGGCAGGCAATACCGGCTGACTAAACATTGTACCCGGGCGAGCCCCTGTACTCACTGCCCCCTCAGTCGGCAAATGGTGGAGCGCTCACAAGGCAAGTGGTGGCCCCCTCACACCGCGTTCACTGCCCCCTCAGCCGGTAAATGGCTGCCTCTCAGCCCGTATTCACTGCCCCCTCAGCCGGTGAATGGCTGCCCCTCAGCCCGTATTCACTGCCCCTCATCCGGTGAATGTAGGTATGCTCTGCCGGTATGAGATGCTTACCACTTGAATGATACCGATCTGCAAGAGTAAATAAAGCCCCTAGTAGGCCCTCCCTATTCCCCAGCAAGTTCGAGGCTTGCGTTTCATTTCTGAAGCGGCAAGCCTTACCTTGCTTCGAAAATCATGAACTGACGCACTGTCACGTCCCCACGGTCGCAACGAACCGTAAGGGGTGAGGGGTCAGTGATCCAAATCGTGTGGATGACCACCCGTTCGAATGCCAAAGCCCATTTCGCCCGCGCCGTGCATGAGCTTGGTCCGTTTTAGTGTCTGCCCGATCAGCCAAAAATATGCTCCGCCATTGATTAATGTCTGCCCGCTCACCCCGTAAAGCCATGCCCCTCAGCCGGTAAGACGCTCCGCCCCCAAAATTAGTCTGCCCGCTCAGCCGGTGTTATTATCTGAGTAGTTTTTCTTGCAATTTGTAGTAGAACTCTTTTGTGGCTTGAAAGAGTTACGCCAAAACTCATCCCACAGGAGTGCAGAAGGGGTATGTAGAACGTCAGAGAAAATGGGTGCGCTTCCAGATGACGTCATCAGGCCATTGTGAAAGAAGTATAGGGCTTCAAAAGGTGTCCGTAGGATGTAGTGCAGTGTGGATAGGGCTCTAGTAAGAGAAAACTGTAGAAAGTAGGTGGGGCCAAGGTAACGTCAGCAGGATATCGGGGAAAGTTGGTTTGCTTTCAGATGTCGTCAGAAGTACGAATTTTTCAACATGGAGTTATTCAGGGCGCTGAACCCGAATCTGAGGTCAATGCCTCGCCACACTTAGGGTTACTCTGGGTTAAGGTAGACATATTGCCTTTAAACTGGCGATGCTTACCCTAAAATTTCGAAAATCGAAAAATGGACCTCAAATTCGTGATCAGAAACCCAAATAACACCCACAGTCAAATTTTGGGTCAAATCTGAGACTTTGACCGAGCTACCGTATACCCACCGTAACCTTCCGTAATTTATCGAAAATTGATAAACGGGTTGCAGATTCGTGTTAGGCAGCCCGAACAGCATTTACAGTTTGTACAAGTGTACAAGTTTTGAGGCGATTTGACCGTAGGATTCTCGAAATCGTCAAAAGTCGCGTTTGGGCGGAAAATTTTCCCCATTTCAAAGCTTCAGACCACATCAGATGGAATTTTTTAAATATTTACGAATGGGCCTCAGATTCGTAATCAGTACCTAGAACGATCCCCAAAAGCAAGTTTCAAGCTCAATCCGCGATAATTTTTTGAACGCCCTAAAAATTGTCATTCGCGTACCCCTTTTCTATTGGCAAAACTACGGGAACGCCCACTTTTGGGAATCTTCTGTGAATCTCTGAGGCATTTAGCTGAATCTGAGTATTGAATATTGGAGCACTGTCCTCCCCTTAGAACATATGTATTAAAATGGCATCTCGAAACTCCATCTTATATAGGCAACCCTCCCTTGTCAGTGAGAATGGCCGCCTTATACACCCGCCGCCGTCGTAGAAGAGGATGCTGCAATGTTCACTCATGTTAAACAAATCAATGGAAGGGGACTGTCATCAGACACTAAGAGAGGTATTGCCGAACTCACGTGTGACAGGATAAACAAAGGGGTTGAATCCGACAACAAGCGGCGGGAAATGCTGCTAATTAGCAGCAGCTTCTGATGTTAGCAGTAGCTACAGCGAGGGTGCTAATCGCTTTGTACGCGGGTCAATCCCTTTCAGCGTCAGGCGGGTGTTGTCCGGCCGGATGACGGGTGGACTTCAGAATTTTTAAGATATGGTAAACAGTAAGTAAATTACTTGTTGGCCAGTACGCTTGTCCCACCACATCGGGAAAAGCGCAGGCTGAAACATGTTTTGGCGAATTGTGCGAAAAATCAATAATGTCGATCGATATGTTAAACAATAAGTAAGTAACTCGTTGGCCAGTACCCTTTACCCACCTCATCGGAAAGTGCAGCCTACAACATGTTTTGGCGATTTTTGCGAAAAATCAATAATGTCGATCGATATGGTAAACAATAAGTAAGTAACTCGTTGGCCAGTACCCTTGTCCCACCTCATCGGAAAGTGCAGCCTACAACATGTTTTGGCGATTTATGCGAAAAATCAATAATGTCGATCGATATTGTAATCAATAAGTAAGTAACTCGTTGGCCAGTACCCTTGTCCCACCCCATCGGAAAAAGCGCAGCCTACAACATGTTTTGGCGATTTGTGCGAAAAATCAATAATGTCGATCGATATGGTAAACAATAAGTAAGTAACTCGTTGGCCAGTACCCTTGTCCCACCCCATCGGAAAGTGCAGCCTACAACATGTTTTGGCGATTTGTGCGAAAAATAAATATTGTCGATCGATATGGTAAACAATAAGTAAGTAACTCGTTGGCCAGTACCCTTGTCCCACCCTATCGGAAAATGCAGCCTACAACATGTTTTGGCGATTTGTGCGAAAATCAATAATGTCGATCGATATGGTAAACAATAAGTAAGTAACTCGTTGGCCAGTACCCTTGTCCCACCCTATCGGAAAGTGCAGCCTACAACATGTTTTGGCGATTTGTGCGAAAATCAATAATGTCGATCGGTATGGTAAACAATAAGTAAGAAACTCGTTGGCCAGTACCCTTGCCCCACCCCATAGGAAAAAGCGCAGCCTACAACATGTTCTGGCGATTTGTGCGAAAAATCATTATTGTCGATCGACATGGTAAACAATAAGTAAGTAACTCGTTGGTCAGTACCCTTGCCCCACCCCATAGGAAAAAGCGCAGCCTACAACATGTTTTGGCGATTTGTGCGAAAAATCAATAATGTCGATCGATATGGCAAACAATAAGTAAGTAACTCGTTGGCCAGTACCCTTGTCCTACTACACCGGAAAAAGCACAGCCTACAACATGTTTTGGCGATTTGTGCGAAAAATTAATAATGTCGATCGATATGGTAAACAATAAGTAAGTAACTCGTTGGTTAGTACCCTTGTCCTACCCCACCGGAAAAAGCGCAGCCTACAACACGTTTTGGCGATTTGTGCGAAAAATCAATAATGTCGATCGATATGGCAAACAATAAGAAAGTAACTCGTTGGCCAGTACCCTTGTCCCACCCTATCGGAAAGTGCAGCCTACAACATGTTTTGGCGATTTGTGCGAAAATCAATAATGTCGATCGATATGGTAAACAATAAGTAAGTAACTCGTTGGCCAGTACCCTTGTCCCACCCCATCGGAAAGTGCAGCCTACAACATGTTTTGGCGATTCGTGCGAAAAATAAATATTGTCGATCGATATGGTAAACAGTAAGTAAGTAACTCGTTGGCCAGTACCCTTGCCCCACCCCATAGGAAAAAGCGCAGCCTACAACATGTTTTGGCGATTTGTGCGAAAAATCAATAATGTCGATCGATATGGCAAACAATAAGTAAGTAACTCGTTGGCCAGTACCCTTGTCCCAACCCATCGGAAAAAGCGCAGCCTACAACATGTTTTGGCGATTTGTGCGAAAAATCAATAATGTCAATCGATATGGTAAACAATAAGTAAGTAACTCGTTGGCCAGTACCATGTTCCCAGCCCATTGGAAAAAGCACAGCCTACAACATTTTTTGGCAATTTGTGAGAAAAATCAATAATGCCGATCGATATGGTAAAAAAAGAGTAAGTTACTAGTTGGCCAGTACCCTGTTCCCACCCCATCGGCAAATACACAGCTTACAACATGTTTTGGAAATTTTTGAGAAAAATCAATAATGCCGATCGATATGGTAAACAGTAAGTAAGTAACTCGTTGGCCAGTACCCTTGTCCCACCCCATCGGAAAAAGAGCAGCCTACAACATGTTGTGGCGATTGGTGCGAAAAATCAATAATGTCGATCGATATGGTAATCAATAAGTAAGTAGCTCGTTGGCCAGTACCCTTGTCCCACCCATCGGAAAAAGGACAGGCTACAACATGTTTTGGCGATTTGTGCGAAAAATCAATAATGTCGATCGATATGGTAAACAATAAGTAAGTAACTCGTTGGCCAGTACCCTTGTCCCACCTATCGGAAAAAGCGCAGCCTACAACATGTTTTGGCGATTTGTGCGAAAATCAATAATGTCGATCGATATGGTAAACAATAAGTGAGTAACTCGTTGGCCAGTACCCTTGTCCCACCCTATCGGAAAGTGCAGCCTACAACATGTTTTGGCGATTTGTGCGAAAATCAATAATGTCGATCGATATGGTAAACAATAAGTAAGTAACTCGTTGGCCAGTACCCTTGTCCCACCCCATCGGAAAAAGTGCAGCCTACAACATGTTTTGGCGATTTGTGCGAAAAATCAATAATGTCGATTGATACGGTAATCAATAAGTAAGTAACTCGTTGGCCAGTACCCTTGTCCCACCCCATCGGAAAAAGCGCAGCCTACAACATGTTTTGGCGATTTGTGCGAAAAATCAATAATGTCAATCGATATGGTAAACAATAAGTAAGTAACTCGTTGGCCAGTACCCTTGTCCCACCCCATCGGAAAAAGCGCAGCCTACAACATGTTTTGGCGATTTGTGCGAAAAATCAATAATGTCAATCGATATGGTAAACAATAAGTAAGTAACTCGTTGGCCAGTACCCTTGTCCCACCCCATCGGAAAGTGCAGCCTACAACATGTTTTGGCGATTCGTGCGAAAAAATAAATATTATCGATCGATATGGTAAACAATAAGTAAGTAACTCGTTGGCCAGTACCATTGTATCACCCCATCGGAAAAAGCGCAGCCTACAACGTGTTCAAGCGATTTGTTCAAAAAATAGCAAAATAGAAGGAATAATGTGAGACAAAGAAAATTAGCAAAGATAAAAGTGAAAAACTGGGCGAAATCGCATACTAGAACGAAGCGCCTCGAACAATGAACCGTTAAAATGGCTGCTGGCGATTCTTTGCCGTGCAGGTTTGATAAACAGTGAAACTGGTTTATTAGTGGCCTGATCGTTTCGAACAAATCGTCGTTTTCGAAGGCCTAAAAGTGCTAAAAACTTTAGTGACCTGTGAGTTGCTCCATCAAGCGCTTATCCCTCTACGACAAGTTCAACAAGCCCCAAAAACTTGAGTAAGCCACCGAAATCAGCACAGAAACCCACCCACGCCAGTTCCACCAACGACGAGCTCCCGTATCGACCAGATAGACCGCAAGCCAGGAGACAAGTGAACTTCGCCTGGTCATACACGGCTGATCGTGCTATAGCTGGCACAGCGGTATGAATAATGGTAGGAAGTCACTAGTAATGGAAATGCACTCATTTCTATTATTGAGTCTGGGGGAGCGGGACATGATATAGAAGGCCTCCAGTGCTTTCCTCGCTCCAATATCCTCCTCACGACTTAGAATCGTGCATTTGATGTCAAAATCAACTCCACCATGCTCTTCTTGCCTGTGTTTTCCAAGGGGAGTTAATGTATTCTTGCACCGCTTTCCTGCTAGATGCTCCTTGACACAGAATGTTTAGCATTCTTCCCGTTTCCTATGTAGATCTCGCAGCAGGACGTGCACTGAAGCTGGTAGATGACACCGCTCAATAAGCAATCGCCTTCTGCTCCGTTTGGACATACTGTGCAATTTTCCGTGTCGCAAGTGCGGTCGTAGAGCCGGTTGCGTACAAGTTGCAGCTTAATGTTGTCCCGAGGGATGTTTATGAGAGCTACATCATCGCTGAGGTCCGCACGCGCAATACATTGCCGTATAGCTGCACTCACTCTGTCGGAAAAGAACGGTGGCTGCAGAGGCACTTTGTTGTCAATTCGATTCGGGAGCCTCACTCTTCTGCCACGGTCCCGTCGCTGCGCAGTATATCCATTCAGACGAGTAATAGCACCAGCCAGTCTGCGCGACCCTTCTCGCTCTTCGTCTCCCGTACAGACTTGATTGGCAGTTCTGAACATGTTCCGAATCACGGCGCATTTCACGGCTCCAGGGTGCGCAGATGTTGCGTGAATGACGATGTTCTGGAGGTTTCCTTGCGATACCATTTCACTCTGTATGCACCAGCAGTCACACTTATTTGCGTATTCAGGAAAGGAAGCCATCCGTCGTGAGGGGCTTCTCTGGTGAAGCGTATGTGCTGCGATCGTTGATTGAGAATATCAAACAGCTCATCCATTTCAGTCTGAGTTGACGTGACCACGCAGCAATCGACGATGTACCTACAGTACAGGATAGGTTGCCGGGATAGCACTGGCTCTTCTACTTTGCTCATGAAGCACACCGCCAAAACACGAGCCAGTCGTTGTCCCATTGCGAGCCCTCTGACCTGAGCATAGTAGGTTCCATTCACTTGAAAATATTGCAATTCAGGCACTCCTTCACTAGCGTCAAGATGTGGCCCCCTTACTCAAGCCAAACGTCGCGATGTCTGTGTGCTCGTCCAGCATTCCAGCTAGAGCCTGGAGCGCGTCTCCATTATCCTTGTTTGTGTAGAGCGCGTTTACATCGAAAGATTCGATAACACAGTTCTGTTGATCTCTTAAACAGCGCAGGCGGTCCAGAAGCTGTCCTGTGTTGGCTAGGTGAGAAGGGATGTGCTGGAAGAAGTTGACTGATTATTCTAGACAGGAACCAGGAAATTCGATCTGTCGGTCCCCCCACACAGCTGATAATGGGTCGAATTTGAAAGAATCGGCTGCCATGGAACGGATGTTATCCGGAGACAATTTATGTGTCTTTATTAGAGAGTAGAAAACGGGACATCTCGAGTTTTCCAGCTTCAGCCTTCTAATAAGCTTTCCGTCCAATCCTGCTGCTTTTCCAACTTCCGTCCAGAGTATTATTTAGTTTTCGACACTGTGCGACAAATTCCTTTTTCGTTGCTTGTGTGTAGACAGAGGTATCATTCAAATGGAGCTGTGTGATTTCTTGATCTAATGAGAGAGGTGTAATCACAAACTCTCCTCCCTTGTCGCTCACGGATAGACGAATTTCGTGGCGTTCCAGCTTTTCACGAATCTCCTTGAAACCTTCCTGCTGTAGTGATGTCAAGTTTTTTCTTCTTTCACGTCCATGCCTACTGAGCACGTCGTTTGAGTTCATTTTGAATAAGAAGCTAGGATCGATATGTAATGTTTCTGAGTCTCATTCTAGTATTGTAAATGTTTACCGTAAAGTTACTAGGAGTCGTTACTCAGGCAAAATCAATACGTGTTGTATTCTACCTTATTGAAGTGTGTTTCAAGGGAATGTTCATTGCCGGTCGTCTCCTACCGAATAGTAGTTGGAGAATGATTGAGAGTGGCTCAAAGCGGATATGCGTGATGCTGTTCGGTCTAGAGGCAGTTAAATCAACTCTGTGTTGCTTCCAAGTGCAGAGCAGGCTCCTAAACGAACAGCGAGTTAGGGTTTTTTTGGTAACAGTGTCCAACCACCAATGGACCACCGACTCGAGCCTCTGGAGTTTGTCCGCCCGGTAGTAACCGGATGATCGGGAGGCAAGAGTCACTTCAATTATCGGTAATGCGCAAATTTCGGGAAAACGCCATCAATTTTTAAGTCTGGGCCCTTCTTTCGCACTCACGCAGGGAAGTCAATGGATTCACGTACCAAAAAGTTGTTAAAGGATTGCATAATTTGAAGGGATCAACTCCAGTGTTCCAGAGCCAGGCGTAATGAAACAACCCAACAACATGGAGGGAAGTAGGGAGTTCTATTTTTTGACGTCTATACCATTTCCATGTTCGTTCTACAAGGAGCCCGAAACCCTCGTCCGGGAAGTCGATATAAAGTTCCAGAATTCTTTCTGCATCCTGAATTCGCGACGTACTCAGTGTAGGCATGGACGTTGAAAAAGAAAAAACTTGACATCAGTACAGCAGGAAGGTTTCAAGGAGGTTCCGTAAAAGCTGGAACGCCACTGAAATTCGTCTATCCGTGAGCGACAAGGGAGGAGAGTTTGTGATTACAGCTCTCTCATTAGATCAAGAAATCACACAGCTCCATTTGAATGATACCTCTGTCTACACACAAGCAACGAAAAAGGAATTTGCCGCACAGTGTCGGAAAACTAAATAATACCTGGACGGCAGTTGGAAAAGTAGCAGGATTGGACGGAAAGCTTATTAGAAGGCTGAAGCTGGAAAACTCAGAGATGTCCCGTTTTCTACTCTCTAATAAAGACACATAAATTGTCTCCGGATAACATCCGTTCCATGGCAGCCGATTCTTTCAAAATTCGACCCATTATCAGCTGTGTAGGAGGACCGACAGATCGAATTTCCTGGTTCCTGTCTAGAATAATCCAGTCAACTTCTTCAGCACATCCCTTCTCACCTAGCCAACACAGGACAGTTTCTGGACCGCCTGCGCTGTTTAAGGGATCAACAGAACTGTGTTATCGAATCTTTCGATGTAAACGCGCTCTACACAAACGTGGATAATAAAGACGCGCTCCAGGCTCTTTCTGGAATGCTGGACGAGCGCACAGACATCGCGACGTTTGGCTTGAGTAAGGGCCACATTCTGACGCTAGTGAAGGAGTGCCTGAATTGCAATTTTTTCAAGTGGAATGGAACCTACTATGCTCAGGTCAGAGGGCTCGCAATGGGTCAACGACTGGCACCTGTTTTGGCGGTGTGCTTCATGAGCAAAGTAGATGAGTCAGTGCTTACCCGGCAGCCTATCCTGTACTGTAGGTACATCGACGATTGCTGCGTGGTCACGTCAACTCAGACTGAAATGGATGAGCTGTTTGATATTCTCAATCAACGATCGCAGCACATACGCTTCACCAGAGAAGCCCCTCACGACGGATGGCTTCCTTTCCTGAATACGCAAATAAGTGTGACTGCTGGTGCATACAGAGTGAAATGGTACCGCAAGGAAACCTCCAAGAACATCGTCATTCACGCAACATCTGCGCACCCTGGAGCCGTGAAATGCGCCGTGATTCGGAACATGTTCAGAACTGCCAATCAAGTCTGTACGGGAGACGAAGAGCGAGAAGAGTCGCGCAGACTGGCTGGTGCTATTACTCCTCTGAATGGATATACTGCGCAGCGACGGGACCGTGGCAGACGAGTGAGGCTTTCGAATCGAATCGACAACAAAGTGCCTCTGCAGCTACCGTTTTTTTCCGACAGAGTGAGTGCAGCTATACGGCAATGTATTGCGCGTGCGGATCTCAGCGATGATGTAGCTCTCATAAACATCCCACGGGACAACATAAAGCGGCAACTTGTACGCAACCGACTCTACGACCACACTTGCGACACGGAAAATTGCACAGTATGTCCAAACGGAGCAGAAGGCGATGGCTTATTGAGCGGTGTCATCTACCAGCTTCAGTGCACGTCCTGCTGCGAGATCTACATAGGGGAAACGGGAAGACTGCTGAACATTCAAGTCAAGGAGCACCTAGCAGGAAAGCGGTGCAAGAATACAATAACTCCTCTTAGAAAACATAGGCAAGAAGAGCACGGTGGGGTTGATTTTGACATCAAATGCACGATTCTAAGTTGTGAGGAAGATATTGGAGCGAGGAAAGCACTGGAGGCCTTCTATATCATGTCCCGCTCCCCCAGACTCAATAATAGAAATGAGTGCATTTCCATTACTAGTGACTTCCACATACCGCTGTGCCAGCTATAGCACGATCAGCCGTGTATGACCAGGCGGGTTCACTTGCCTCCTGGCTTGCGGTCTATCTGGTCGATACGGGAGCTCGTCGTTGGTGGAACTGGCGTGGGTGGGTTTCTGTGCTGATTTCGGTGGCTTACTTAAGTTTCTTGGGGCTTGTTGAACTTGTCGTAGAGGGAGAAGCGTTTGATGGAGCAACTCACAGGTCACTAAAGTTTTTAGCGCTTTCAGGCCTTCGAAAACGACGATCTGTTCGAAACGTCAGGCCACTAATAAACCAGTTTCACCGTTTATCAAACCTGCACGGCTAAGAATCACAAAAGTACTCTTCTCGAAACTGGAGAACATTCCTCTGTTTTACGTTTTTATCTTGAAGGCAGCGTTCGCGATGATCATCCTCGTTGACTTTCCACAGTGAAATGATAGGCGAGAAGGATCCTAGGCTCCCACTGTCGAAAGAACGCTAGAAAACGAGCCAGGAGCGGCAAAATAACGGCTGCAAACAAGCGTTTTGGTGCCCCAGACACGCCTGGTGCACCAGATCCGCCCCCTCGGAATGAACAAATGAAGACTCAGATTACAGGCATGATCAAGTCAAGGAATCGCTGATAAGTAAGCTGATCGCTTCATTGCACTGATAGGTATCATCCTTCTAGTGGTCAATTCCCCCTCGCTCAAAAATCAACGTAAACAAGAGAGGGCCTATATTTGCTAAAAAAACGCGTCTTTCGTGTCCTTTTTAAGCACGCCTTGCTATATAGGGCACCAAACCTTCCGTAAACCGTGGAGATATCGGAAGTGAAATTTATCGTGAACACTGCATTTAACAGAAGCCCAGCTTCAGTGGTTGACACCACGAAAAACTTCGGAATACTTTCTTACTTTGTGGTCTGAAAATAATTGCTCGCCATTTCTAACGAATATAGAAATCGAAATTTTCACTGTATCCGCTAAGCCTATATAGCCGAGGGCTGGATACCGAAAAGAAAGTATGAATTTAGTCACAAAAAAATCAGGGAATTTGATCTCCGCCAAGCTTTGGGACATTCCTCCCGTTCAGGGCAACGGAGCGAGACCTACTCGAGTACATTCTCCTTCCTCGGACGATTCCGCTGATTCTGCCCTTGCTGCGCACACGTACGCGAAGAAACTAACTGAATTCTGCTCCGTAATGGGGTTTATGTACAGTGTGTCTCAGAACTAGAGCAGCACCTAATGTTCCTTAGATGATCAAGCTCACAGTGTGTCAAGAGAAAAGCTCACGATCATAATCGAGTGTCGTCCTACAACAGACTCGCGTAATCGTATTTTTCGCTGTAGTTTTCAACACAAACCATTATCGAAGATTTTTCTCCCGATTTATGCAGGTTCGAAACCCCAAAGGTGACAAACAAATGGATGTCATGTTATACGATGTCGTCATTATTGTTGGCTGATTCTTCACTGTCATTTCTCCATGCAATGTTATGTTGTCAGCCCAGACGACTCATCGCGGATCGTCGCTGAGTTTCTGTCAAGATACCATCCACCAGTTCATCAATCACTACGGAGACATTGTGATCTCCGAAATAAAGCAACATCATCGCTCAGAACATCTTCACAAGGTTGCTCACCTCGGGCTCGCGCGATCAAGCATGAGCTAGGATTAGGGGAGTGTGAGTGCTCCACGCCTCAAGGCGCTGCTCACCAGTTCGTGTGCTAGGTCATCGTCTTACGTCGAAAAAGAGTCCATCTTGGATGATCCTGATGACGCAAGATGTGAATGGGGAGTTATGACTATGGACACCAGCTCTGAAGGGATCACAGTGTCCTACGATGGGAAATTAAAGTTGTACTCGATAGAAGACTTCACATAATTCCAACAATGTTTTCAAACAGCCGTAATCATCGATTATGTCAATCGCACATAGGGCGCAAGTCCTATGCGTTGCCGCGATGTCAAATTCTGTCCGGAGGAGACTGCCCGCCCACGCGGTCAGCGTGCATGCCGAGTGGCGGTTGCAACTGGCAATTTTTCGCACGAACCTTCCTACACCTGCAAACAGCTGACTGGGATATTATTCACTAGGTCCCATTAATCAAATTAAAAGCCAAACAAATGCCTTGGCGACGAACGTCCGACACGCACGCCGACTGCGTGGGCGGACACTCTCATTCGGACGGACTTTAGACGGTTCATTTCGAATGAACTCGTGTTTTCGATTATCACAGCGCGGTGCGGTCGGAACCTCGTTATCACCAGTGATATCTTGCCGAGGCCCACCGCTCCGCAACTGGTGATAATCGAAATCGACAGATCGCCGAGATTTTCCAGAGTCTAATGATTCTGACCTAACTAGATGAATCGGCAAGTAAAGAGCGAACTATGGTCTCTCAAATGAAACCTCACTAAATTTTCATTTATTTCATTATTACAGTTAACAACTAAGGCGAGGATTGAATCCAACAGAGTTTCCGAAAAAAAAAAATTGAACAAGAGCGAGGACATTACCCTGTAGCATTCGATTGCTATGCATGCGGGAATAAGAAGTAACAGCAAGGCGGCAGAAAAGTGAATCTGCATCTGGAAATAAAAAGTTAAGAAGAATTATGATATAGGCTACGTTAGAAGCGTGGACTGCAAAGGTACACTGAAGTAAATTCTAGATTCGCAACTTTGTATGAAGATAACGTTGGATTAAGCTATGGATATCGATAAAAGCCACTAGGGACCAAATTAGAGTTCTCGGCTGGGAAACACGACGGCGTGCGATTGAAGAGATTGCTATCCCATAATGGCGGGCACGAAGCTCCGTAGCAAACACTAATTCAGCACTATGTTGGCAGAGAAAATTCTAGTGTTCGTATCGAAACGGTCTCAATAAGGAATGATCGGATTTCTTATAGATATCGGAAATCGGAGTGAACTTACTTTCGGAAGTCGGAACGCCAAAGACAATCAGAAATCCGAAAATCGTTAAGCGGATTTCTTAACCCTCCCATGGTGGCTGTGCCTACCAACAAACTTGCGCTTATCCTTCTTTATTGCATAATTTTCATGTAAATACAATCAAACCTGAAAATCGAAAGGCTAAAAATCATAGGCATTCGGAACTCGGAAACTGGAATTCCGCTCATCCCTGGTACCAATCCTGCCACATGTCCAATTTCTTCTTCGACTTTGCCTATGTGAGAAAACAAAGACGTATTTTTGGTCAAGAAAATATGCAGCGCATGCGTTGTCCCGAACGGGTCAACAGCCCTTCAATTTCCCACTGAAATTGATGAAGGAAAAATAAAATAACAAAAGAGAATACTGTATTTCCTGGTATTGAACACCCCCCTCTATTTGAATCCCTCCCTCTAATTGAACCCCTCTTCCGGTAGAGGTTGAAAAACAGAATACCACCCCTTTATTAGAGTCCCCCCCCCCCCTTTTGAAGCTTTTGGGGGAGGTGGAAAAATACAGTTTCCGAGTGCTTAATTGCAGGAAATACGGTAAGCTGTATATACATAAAAAGCCAAAAACTAGCAAAACTTCAGAAACGAATTCCAGGTGAGCAGAAATCGAATTTTTTTCTTAAATTTTTCAGACGGTATTGATACATTTTGGCACATCTACATTTATGAAGGAAATTAGAACTGAGAAGGACACAAAGTGGTTATCTGGTTCTGGATTCCGCTTCACGAATACTTTCTGGTGAGAATAAATTTCTCGGATTTTCTCTCTAGTGCAAACGCTCATGACGAAATGCGTTTCGGGATTTACACATTGAACAATACGTTGGAAACTAACTAGCTAAACTAAATACACCAAGAAGCGGAGGAAAACGAATGGAGAAATTCAGTGAAGCGATTAAAAAAATCACCAGGATATGAGGATATCTGGACTATTCAAAGGATTCGTTTTTTTTAAGAATTTAGCATCCGAGCTATTCGAATACTCGAGCTGCTTTTGCAATCATTCGAATGGTTCAAATGTTCAGCGACAAGTTCTAAAGGCCATATGATTCGAAATAATTTTAGAAATTCGGAAAGCAAAGGCAATCGGCTTGTAAGGGGCTACGGATCCATCCATCGTTCCGCCAAACAGTTCCTCAGGTTCGAAAGGGGTTTGGTTGGATTCTCAGACATTCCACGGTTCCGACCCCAGCTCGAACGGGGTCCGTCCCCAGATTTCTGTCGGGTCGGACCTTTTAGCATTGTTCCTCCACGTAGTCCCAAGTGAGAAGACATGGGGGAAGAATAAATTTTACTTCTCCCACACGTCGTCTCAGTTGGAAGAAGTGGGGGGCAAAAACGGAAAGGGGTTCGACCCGACAGAAATCTGCGGTCGGACCCGTTGAGTTTCTGAGTTACTACAATTTGGCACTTCCCGTGCACTTCTTTCGCGATTTCTTTCTTCATCTTAGCTCTAACCTCGTATCAGCTCTGAGTTCAAAAAATCTTCACAAGGAAAATTGACTGGTTTTGAAAATTTGTTTTTTTTTCAGATTTGGTTTTGAACCGGCCACGCGCGCAACTGCTGTTTCGAAATCTAAATTCAGAAGGAACGCAGAAATTCGCTCTAAATTGCATTGAAAAATGCGCAAAAATTTGGTATTGGTTTGAAATGGTTTCCTGATTTTCGAGAAAAATTGAAAAAAAGCACTCGATTTTGGTATTAATCTTCTTTTCTTCAAACGACGTGTTGGTACCAGGGATGTGCGTAATTACGACTAACGACTAACGAATTAAACGACTAACGGGCTTTTTGGGTGTTACGACTAACGACTAACGAAATTAAAAATATTTTCGTAAGCAATCCCACAATTCGTTAGAAAGTCAATAGTCATTCAAATCGCTCTCCAACCCCAGGCGTTAACCAGGATTGATACATATTGCCCTGCTGGTTGTTCTAGGTGAATGGTACAATATAATCATAGCCTTCAGTATTTATTATTTCTACTGACACTGCTTGGCAGTCCTGAAGCCCCCACGTTATGACCTCAACCGAACGTTGCGGAAGGTGAGGCGCAGCATTTATGCGACTTCGCGTCGCTCGCGCTACTTTACGGTAGGCCCACTGAAACGGTTTCGGTACTGACCGGCTCCAGCAGAGATTTTTACAGAGAGCACCATCAGAGGTGATCATATGGAGCGGCGCCTGCAAGCCACAACAGCCCAACGACGGGAACTGTATCCGATGATTGGATTGTAAAGGGTGCCGCCCTTCGATTTTTAGTCATAAATTCCAGATATGGGGTGTCTATAATGTGGCGCTGGGATCTCTCAGAGGTGAAATTTTCACTTCGCTGCTAATTTCTTCCGACCTTTCCCCATTATGGGAACAAGCTCTAGACCACGCGAGCGCTCGGCTTGCGACGCTGAGAAAGGAGCAATTAGTGCAAAAACGGTGCAATTCTCCGTGTTTTCACCATCGGGTAGATCTCAAATAACATCATATAGCCCAAAATGGCAAATTTTACTACTGGAAAAAAAGCAAGGAGTTCATGATTTTCTCGGTTTCCCGTATTGGTTCTTTTCTTACCAAAAAAAAATTACAAAAACCGATAAACTCACGTATTAGGCTTTCGTGCATATTTTTATTTTTAATTATGTATATGTATGTAGGTTTGCAGTTTGATTTAGGTTCTCTAACGAGAAATCTTCATGACTTCCTTTTCCTATTCATGAGAGTTTTTTTCTGGATCAGCTATGCTTGCTTTCAAAGCCTAGATTTTTTAACGACTAACGATTAACGACTAACGACTAACGAGGGTGTTGGCCGGTTGAACGACTAACGACTAACGAATTACAAAATTTCTATTACGCACATCCCTGGTTGGTACACTTAAAGGTGAGCTAGGAAGCTCATTTTTGGGCAGAGGGCTGGAAATGGATGCAGGTCGCTCCTGTTTCAATTTGAACTTGATACCTTAACTTTGAAGGGTTCCTAAAAATCGTGGGTTTACATACTAAATTAGCCGTGGAGCGCGAAAACTGCTTGGGCACGTTACGAGTGTGGAGACCAAGGCTGGGCACGCGTCCCGGTTGACCTTAGGAGGTGCATATCGGACGTTGCAGAAAGGGCAAAGGGGGGGGGAGGGCCTAAACCTAACACCAAAAAAAACGAAGTGCATGTTCTGTCGAATTTCAGGAGAAAAATAATACACGCTTTTCGTCTGATTTGTCATATCTTCTTCTCCGCTTTTCGAAGGAAGCGTTCACTATGATCATCATCGGTGACTTTCCGCAGTGAAATGATAGGCCAGCCAGGAGTGACAAAATAACGGCTGCGAAAAAGCGTTTTGGTGTACCAGAACCGCCCCGTGCTCCAGATCCGCCCCCTCGATATGAACAAATGAAGACTCAGATTACAGGAATGATAAAATGAAGGAAGTGCTGATAAGTGCATTGAATGCTATCATCCTTCTTAGCGGTAAAATTCCTCCACGCTCAAAAATCAACGTAAACAAGGGAGGATCTATCTTGGCTCAAAAGCTTTTCAAGCGTGCTTCGCTATACAGGGCACCAGACCTTCTGTAAACCGTGGAGATATTGTAAGCGAAATTTATCGTCAACACTGCCTCGAACTCAACGCTTTTCAGTAGGATATCAGACTGGACCGTTATGGTTGTTTCTACATCCGTTGTTGAGGCGTAGATACCATCTTCAGAGTTGCTTATTTCAACGGATGGAGTCATTATAGGCAATCGGTTACTCTCGTCCAAACCGATTCTTTTTAACGATACATCTGGACAGTGACAGTGATGCTTAGTCCAACCGGTATTACAATCACAAATAACTTTACTTGCGCGGTTTTTGAAATTTTTGACCGCGTCTTCTAGAGTTGGGCATTCAACTGGCACAACAAACTGGTCCGGAAGGATTAATGATTTATTTCTCGATACAGCAAATCTTTTGTTCAGCATCGCTAGGATAGGTTTCTGGGCACTCATTGCTGTGATTTTGAAGTTGTGGAAGTTCACAGCCACGTATGGTTCTAAAGCCAGAGTATTTTTGTGCACTTTTTTGAATAATGTGCTTTCTACGTTCAATTGAACTTCAGGTACCCATTCTCTGCATTCAATTACTTCGTATATCGTTTTAGATACGGGTACATGTGCAACTTTGTAGAATGTGCAGGATGGGGATAAAAGGAAACATCCGCAGCTAGCACCTCCACAGGTGTATTGACATCCGGAATATCTAGGATATTTTCTTGCTCTCGAAAGTTCGGGAACCGTTTTGTTCCGGCGAAGTTTATCGCACACGTTGCCTGTGCAGGATCCCGCCTGTGAGCATCTGACACTAGAGTACACGAGGTGCTCTGTGCTTTTAGTGAAAAATTTCGATACCTTTGCGCATTTGAGCTTGACTGATTCGATTTCTATTTTGAGCAGTCCAACAGATTTGTTTTGGAAACGGATTTCAATGCATTGCTCTCTCTGAATTTTGTTGAAAAGGAGTTCTCTGCTGAATTCATAGCTACAGAGCCCGTTTTGGTTGCATACAATATCTGTGGCATGTCTTATGAATCCATGCTGACAGGCGCTTGCTGACCCACATGCGGTGAGAGCGATACATAGAGTGATTAGGAGGCCACCATTCAATGGGGGTAGGATTCCAAGTGCGAAGTTCTGTGTTTTCTGCATGGGTGGTATTGCAGTTTATTTGAATGATAGGTGCAGTTCCGTTACGTTTGCACTTGAAGAGTGATATGAATAGCCAAGAAAGGACAAGTACGATTGTCATAAGGAAGTACGCGATTATGGCTACGCTAAGAATGGCTCCGATTGGCCAACAATGCGGATTCGCAATCAATGATAAGCTCAATAAGGTGCTTGACTGTGAGCAAAAATCTGCATTTGAGCAGATATTCCTGAACGAGTTCATCGTTTTTCCATCCATATATTTGACTGTGACTTCTGTGGTATTTGATAGCGGTGAGGCTGGTAGTCTATAAATTCGTTTCGTTCCAGTGCCTTTAAAATTACCACATTCGTCATTAAAGCATAGCTTGTAAGAGGCGTTTCTTTCTGTTATTTCCACAATACCATTTTCGCACTGCGGATATGCGGCGTTTGCTGGAAATGCAAGCCCAATGAGCATTATTGCTGAGAAGAGCGTGTTCAGGTTTAGACCAAATGTTGATCTTCTTTTTTTCTTGGGCGCTTGACCTACCATTATTCTGCGATTTGACTCGAGATTGGTGAGTAGCTACAAGCTGTGAAGATTGAGACTCTTCCAGGCTGTTTTCGAACTCACGGATGACCTCACAAGCTCTAGTTTTCGATGATCTTGGCGGAAGAGTAAGTACATGAGTTTCCTCTTCAGAGGATACTGACGAATGAGAGGCATCTTCGTTGGAATCCGCTGGTTCTGACCGAACTTCAAGGGTGTATATCTTGCTCAGTGGCCTTTGTAGCACGGTACCACTTGGAGTTAGGACCTTAACTGTGCGTATCAATCCATCATTGCTCGGATTCAATTCTATTGTTTTTCCGTATGACCAGTTCCCACGAGGGAGTAATTCGTTTTCGATCAATACGATTTCACCTTTTTCGGGAATCGCTCTCTGGATATGTCTCCGTTGTTTCAGCAACGATTTCTGGGTTTCTCTCAAAAGTGTCAGTTATTCACAACTCCACTTTTTCCAGAACTGATTGGCGATCAGTTCAGAATAGCTTAACGCCTCCAAGGCTTGCTGCCTTGTTTGAATATTCCCTGGTTCATAATAAGGATCTTCAGTATCGCATAGAGCGCTGGAATCTTGCATAGAAAACTTGACATTTCGTTGTAAGAAATCAACAGGTCTCAGGGGAATTTCTGATAATTCGGTAGTGCTGAGTTTGGTTAGAGGGCGAGTATTGATAACTGCCTCGATTGCAGCGGCGACCGTGCACATTTGGACGAAATTCAGCTTTTCACGTCCTACGGACTTTCGCATGCAGCGTTTTACGGAACCAACCAGTCGTTCCCAAACACCACCAATCCAAGGGCTGGCGGGCGGATTGAGTATCCATTCTACACCATTTTCGGCACAATAACTCATTGTAGAGTGCCCTGTTGTATCATCCATCTTAGTGAGTTCTTGTATAACTTTGGAACCAAGACGGAAATTGCTTCCACAATCTGAACGAACCAAATGTGGCATTCCTCTTCGGGATATGAATCGAACAAAACAGTTCAGGAAAGCGCCTGTTGACATGTTTTCCACAACTTCCAAGTGAACTGCTCGAGTGGTTAAGCACGTGTATAAGCGTGTATATACATGCCTTCATCGGTTTTTGAATTGAACGGACCGATGAAGTCGCAACCCACATTGCGGAATGGTTTTGTAATTACCACCCTATTTTTCGGGAGAGGTGGCATATTGGGCGCTCCAAATGGTAGCCCTTGCCATCTTCTGCAGACTGTGCAGTTTTTCAAATAAGTTTTGAACGATCCTGATGCACGAGGAATCCAAAACCTCTGACTGACCAGAGAGAGGTTTTGATCTTTTGCGCAGTGAAAATTGCGGTTATGTATATCTGTCAGTACCAACCTGGTGATATCGCCCCTACTTGGTACGAATATGGGTGATTTAGTATCGATCGGAACGCATGCATGTTGCAGTCTTGATATATGTCTAATCACACCATGTTTGTCGCGTACAATCTGCATATTTCTGAACTTGGTCATGAGTTCATTTGTATCAATATTCTTGTGAACGTCGGCGAAAAGCAACGTTTCGGCTGCGCTGATATCTTTTACACAGATTTCAGATTGTACTTCGAAGTTTGATATAAGATTTGTTTTCAATGTCATATTCTTCCTTTCGTTTACTCTCGAAACCAAGCGGTTGAGAAATTTTCCAAAACGCGCTATTGTGCGAAGTGCAATTGACAGCCGAGAAAATCGTGTTAGGTCAAATAAAGTTTCTGAGATCATGTCATTAGTTGCCTGCGGAAGGCTAACTGTAACAGGTTCCGGGTCGTTTTCATGGACATCCTGTGGCTGTACTCTTTCCATGGGCCTCAGAATTTTCACCTCGGGCCATGATTCGAGCTACCGTGGACCCGTGATCCAACTGTGATCGGCAAGCTGATCTTTTGTCAGCCCCCTCGTGCCAGCGTCAGCAGGGTTTTGTGACGTTGGGACGTGGTAGAACTGTACTTTGATGTCCCTGGATTCCATCTGAGACTGTAGTTTATGTATGCGAGCACACTGATTTGCTACCAAAAGTGGTAATTTCTTCGAAGATTTTATCCAACATAGTGCTACCTCGCTATCTGTCACTATGTTTACATTTGTGATGTGGATGCTGATAGATTCCTCAATGGTGACAGCTAGCCTGGCTGCTATTAGAATTCCAAGCGATTCCAGTCTGGGTATGGTTTGTTCATTCTTCTTGGGAGTTAGACGAGCTTTTCCACAAATTATCTGGGATACTGCATTATTTTGCTCTGACTGCAGATATGCACAAGCAGCTATCGCAACTTTGCTTGCGTCCGCGAACATCCACAAGCGAGCGGATGTTTCAGTTGATGTGGCTGAAGGCGGCATCATTAGCCTTGGGAAATTGAGCAATGTGTTGTTAACTTCATTGCACTTTCTATTTCATACGTTGCATAGGTTTTGTGGAACCCTGCTGTTCCAGTCAAGATTCGAACACAAGATTTCTCTCATCGTGGATTTCAACTCTATCAAGAGTGGGCTGACGATTCCTAATGGATCGTAAATGGAATTCAGCTGACTGACAATATCACGCTTGGTCAGTTCTCGCTTTATTGGAATCTGTATCCTTGAAGAAAAGAAATCCGTCCTAGTATCATATTCGACACCGATATATTTCATTGGACCTGCTGATAGTCTCTCTTCGACTGGTATAATAGAATTGACGGTTTCAGAATTCGGCACGTATTCGCGCAGATTCATACCTATTTTGGCAAAAAGCAACTTCGATGCTCTGTATTTTTGGACAGCCTCTTCAGCAGTGTTTGCTGTTAGCAAAATATTGTCTACGTATAGGTTTTTGGCTATTTCTGTGGCAAGATCACTTTTGACCGATTCCAAGTATGTCAAAATGGCCATATTCAAGATACTTGGAGAAGCTGTTACTCCGAATGGCAGTCTCGTGAAACGATATTCTATTATATTTGCTTGTGTCAGCGGCTGACCGATGTTCCTGACCCATATAAACCGACAAAAATCCTTCTGATGATTTGGAATGCGGATTTGGGTAAACGCCGCTTCAATGTCGCATAGTAACACGAATCTACTGGATCGACTTGCGATTAATATGTCATGAATCTTTCTGACAAATGATTCGCCTCTATGAATTACATCATTCAAGGAGAATTCTCCCCTCTTTTTTGACGATGCATCGAATACTATTCGAAGAGGTTTCTTTTTGCCTTCTCGCCAGACCCCACTATGTGGCATATAATATTTGCCGACATTGTACCTTTTGGGTTCATCTATTCTTTCTATTACGCCTTGCTTCTCGTAGTCATCCAGTATTTCACGATACCGTAGCAGCTGGATACTGTTTGCCTGGAGATGTTTTTGCGATGCGGCAACTCGTTTGATGGCGACCCCATAGTTATCCTTGAGATCGCCTATACTGCCCTTCAGAGGGAATGGTGCCGTAATGTGGCCTTTGGCAAAACTAATCTTGCTGGAGTACTCTTGGAAGTATTTGATAGCAATATCGTATTTTGTGTTCTCAATCGGCTCGATGCCGAGACTGTCTAGCTCGAACATTCTCTCAATATTATCGCTGTTCGGTATTTCAAATATAGATGTCATGGAATGTGATACGTTAGAAATATCATGTGTTTCCAATTCACCTCGACCATAAATTGTGGGACCAAATACTGTCTTGGCTATGTGGAGGCCAGACGGTGTTTGTAAATCAGTCGTATTCGCAATGACCATGTCATAGTAGCGGTCTAAACCAACAAGTATGTGTGGTAATTGAATTTCACTACAGACTTTCGAATTCGCTATGAAAATTTCTTTACTTTGCAGAAATTCTTGATTGATTTTCACAAGTTTAACAGAAGGAAAACCTCCAGTGATAACTGGCTTTGTTTGCAGAGTAAAGTCCAATTTTTGACCGTGAGCAGTGCATAACGTAAGAGATACTAGACGACTCTGGAATTTTTCGATATGACCACCAATTCGGGACATTACACAGGTTTCTGTGGTAATTTTTGGTAGACCAAGTCTTTCGGCCAATTTTTCTTCTATTACTGCCTTTTGAGCTCCAGTATCGAAGAAGAACAGTACTTTTTCAAATGTCTGTTTTTTTTATGATTCCATACGTTTCCCTCAGCCGTCATGAGCACGAGCTGTTCGCTTTTACTAGAACTAGGTAGTGACATTTTGTCACCTTCAATGTTCTGATTTGAACTGAGTGGATTCGTACTAGAATGATTCCGTCTCACGTCATCACTTGCGATGGTAGGCTGTCTTCCTGACCACTGATTAGATCTAGACGATGGCATATTGTTGAATGAATTAGTATTCATTTCATTTCTTTGCCAGCGGGGATTTATTTGATTGTGTTGCCAGAAGTCGTTTTAGTACCCTCCTGCATCATACATACTGATGCATTTTGTGCACTTCCACAACTTGGGCAGTTCGATCTCCTGCAATTGTTACTGGAATGGTCGCTTTGAAAGCATTTCCAACACAATTTCTTTTCTTTCAAGATGGTGCGACGTTTTTGTCGATCGCTCACTGTTCTGCAAACAGCGGAATTGTGGTTAAGTTTGCCACAAAAAACACAATTTGATTGCTGAGTGTTTCTCCCAGCTTTGAATCCGTAATCATGATCTGTTTGTGGGTTACCAAGGCGAAGCTCAACGTATGACTTGGCGCTGATTTCCCTTTCCAGTGCGTCAAGTAGTGACTCCACCTCCATCTCGTCAGTTTCTTGGTTTTTTTGCGAGAATGTCTTTAACTATTTCGTAAGGGAATTTTTTCAGGATAGTTTCAGTCCACATAGGATCGCAAGCTTTTCGGATATCGTAACCTGCTGAAACCATTTGGTTGACAAGAGTTTTGATAGAATGGAAGCATTCTTGACTACTTTCAGCCTTTTTAGTGGCCGATTTGAGATCAAATAGTTTTTGAACAATTCTCGACCTGTTCGTAGGCCTATTACTGTATCTCTTGATTATCGCCTCGATCATCCAACTGTAATTAGCAGGCACAGGTTTTATACCTCTAATAACCTTCTCCGCCGGCCCTTTCAGGCTATCTTTTAGCAACACGATTTTTTCGATTATCGATACATCATCGTTCTTGTGTATCAATGTTTCAAACACTGCCCAATATTCAGGGAACTGTTCCTGATTTCCGTAGAATTTTGGTAAGGTGATTGTTGGTGCTTTGACTGACCTTGAACACCTTGTGTTTTCATTTTGCTCTCTAACTGGGCTTGTTTCACGACCCTCACTGGAATTTACCGGTTCTGGTTGAACGCGAGAGTCAAATGGTATTTTGAGTTTCATCTGCACCTTTTGCAGCACAATTTTTGCATCTGCTACTTGAGATTCAATGTTGAACGCAAAGGATTCTGCATCTTTCATAAATTTCGAGTATTGAGATTCTTTTTCCAGCTCCTCTATCTCAACTATCATTTCTTTCTGCTCGGTTTTTGATTTTATACCAAGAAAATACTCCTCCATTTTATCGATTTTCGCTTGGAGACTCTCTATTGCGGACTTTATTTGCCCTAAACACGAATTGAGTAAGACCAGATTTGTTGTACATTTTTCGTGCCTTTCCTCGTTGTTTTCTGGATAGACGATTTTTTTGGGAATATGTCTCATATTTTCCAAGTAGCTCAGAGATGGTAGCTGAGCTAGCAATGATCGCTTTTTTGTGAAAATACAGCGACATGTTATCACAGTTCGCGTTTTGAATTTATTTAGCGAAACTAATCGTGATAAATTGGACTTGTTCTGTCCCACCGTGCGATTTCTCGGGCAACGGCAATGAGTTTCAGGCTAATTAACCCTAGGTCAGGTCCCTTGGTGCAAGTGTTTTGGCTTAGCACCGAATTTCGAGCGAAAGTATGCTCTAATCGAATTATAATGGGATTAACGGTTTGTGTAACGAAAACCGACTTTCTTTAGGGATATAGAACCCAAGGTCAGACTAGGCTAACCTCTTAGCGCAGGTGTCTTGGACACGGCACCGAAAAGTCGAGCGATGGTGGGCTCTAATCGAATTGGAATTCGATTGCGGTCTTTGTAATCTGGACCGACTTTATGCTCCTGGCCCCAAGGTTGTCACGCCTTGACGCGGGAGACTTCATCGGCTTTGTTTGTCCGATGCACCAAAAATGTGGTGACTGTGCTAAACTCACGTTACTGGGGAGTATTATGGCTCCCGTACTGCTGCTTCTGCGAGTATTTTGGCTCGCTGGAAGAATTATTAGCGAATGGCACACGGTGGTGCGACAGTAGGTAGAATGCTCTACAACATGGGCGTGTCCTCTTACTGTGGCGAGGACACGCCCAACATCTGTTAGGTTATTACAAGAGTCTTCGATAGGAACATAAAGTATATTTACAAGCACCATAGGCGGCAAGATGACAGTGATGCCAACCAGGATTACTATGCACTACGGACCACTTCTGGCGGTTCTGGCAGATTACCAGAACACAATGAGTGTTGATTGTTGATGGCTCTAAGTCCCTTGTTTGGGAATTGTTCTCATCATGCAAATTTGAATATTTATGATCAGTAATAACGATTTCACACCTGTTGCGTAAACTGCGGCGATGAGTGCTGTTTTTTTCTATGGTTGTGGGTCACAAGTTTCAGATATTGTACTCATACGACAATATCGTCTGTTGGAGGTTTCATGCAAATTCTAATATTCATCTCTCCATACTGGAAATAGTTGCGTAAAATTCAAGTCAGAAAAGGAATTTTCGGGAAAAATATACGAAATTTCTGAAAATGGCAAAGGTAGCGATTTGGCAATCCCGTTTAAAGTAAAAAAAAGCTTCGAAAATATCTTGAAATAACCTAAAAATGATTTGATCTAAAATAGCCTGTTGTAGTAAAAAAGCTAGGAAATCGGAAAAAAAGGCTAGAAGTGAAATAACTAAAATCACGATTTGGCGGTCATTCACAGACCAACTATCGAGAAGTAGTGACAGACGAGGGGTCGGATTTTCCAAGCTTCTCCGTCAAACTTATCAAAGCAAAATCAAGCGCGATATGGAATGAGCGTTGCGTTCACCTAGCTTTACCTATGCTGATTCCCTTATTACAGCTTTCAAAAATGGCTCAATGTTTCCGTTGCGCGCATGATTTCGCTTTGCTAAGTTTAACGGAGAAGCTTGTAAAATCCGATCTCTCGTCTATCACTAGTTCTAAATAGTTGGTCTATGACTGACCACCGAACCGTATTTTTAGTTATTTCACTTCATTTCATATTTTATTTCATCAGGCTATTTTACACCAAGTCATTTCTCAAGATATTTCAAGTTATTTTCGAAGCTTTTTTTAACGTTTAAACGGCAATGTCAAATCGTTACTTCTTCCAGGAAGCTAAATTTGAGAAACTATTGTATGTATCGTCGATCACTGGTGGAGAGATCGCCGCGTCGAACGTACATGACACGCACGCAAGCGAGGAGGTCATGATATATCATTACCTCCTCGCTTGCGTGCGTGCCACGTGTGTTCGACACGGCGATCTCTCGACCAGGGATCGATCATACTGTTCACATCGCGCATACAAGGTCTGACAAGGGAGCTACTATAAGTCATACTATAAGTTCCAAATGAAATGTACTTTTCCAGAACCATTTTCGGGCGTAAAGTCCGAATATGTCCATCGCAACTGCCTAGACTCACTCTTGAAGAAGTTATGAACGTTTTTAAAGCTTCGCGGCAAGATAAGGGTACGTAGTACACCCATGGAATTCTCGGGGTGTTTTCAAAATTTTCTCCAGATTTTACTAAAAACATGTATATAAGGATAATCTGGGCTGCTGAACACGAATCTGGGGTTCACTTGTCGAAATATCAAGGGTTAGTGTAGGTAACGGTAGCTAGCATGCCATTGAAGAGGCAAACCCTACCTTAATAATTCGAAAATCGAGAAATGGACAACGAATTCGTATCCAGCATCCCAAATAACCCCCACATAAAAACTTTGAGACAAATCTGAGGCTTTGACCAAACTACCGTGTACCAACCGTATTCTACCGTAAACTGTCTAAAATCGATAAACTGACATCAGATTCGTGTCGAGCACTGCAAATAACCCCCAGAAGAACGATTTGAGCCACATCTGTCGTCACATTCCGGAAATCGTCAAAAGTCGATGTTGCCGTCAAATTTTTCTACCGGTGGGAAGCTTTGAATAAATTTAGTCGAAAACTTTGGAAAAACGACAAATAAACCTCAGATTCGTGATCAGCACCCCAAATAACCTTCCAGGGCGAATTTTGAGTCAAATCTGGAATATATGCCTTCAACGCTTCCTGTACCCCGTGATTGTTATAATTGAAAACTGAACCGAAAATCCGTACAAGTCCAAAACGCTATCAGTTTGCAAAGGTTCGGAAAATGTGCTTTAACCCAAACTTTGCCTAGGGGGTTTTTCTGGGCGGTGAACACCATTATAAGGTCCGTTCCCGGATTTTCGTAAAATTAATGCGCTTTTTGGTTGGTACAATCTGTACGAAAATTAACGAAAAAACTAGTATAACTTTTTCAGAGCGGTTCTAGGCAGCTGGAAAGGGCATATTCGAGCTCTACGTCGAGAAATGATTCTGGGAAAATATATTTCGATCGGAATGGCCAGTTTGGCTACTAGTAGCATTCCTGGAGAGCTCTTGATTTTGATCATCACCACCAGCGAGCGGTCGATTTTTGTCGAAACATCCTTACAGGCACTCAAATTTCACTAAAACCATGTTTTGACTGCACCTGATCGCTGCTGCCATGCGAGGGACAACTGTTCGCCATTAATTTCACTGATTGATTGGTAAAAACGCTGCGATGAAAAACAGCAGCGATGCAGTCAAAACATGGCTTAAGGCCCCCGCCCCCACTGTTACTGACATTGGTAATGGAGGGCTCTGTAGAAATGCTCCAGAGATTTCTAAACATCTCAAGACTTTTGGATGACTTTTAGTGTGCTATAGTAATAATAAGCTACGGATAGAGTCATGCCAATACAGAAGACATGAAATTAACGCCTGCGACTCCATAGTAAAATGAGAAAAAAAAACAAGAAAAATATGGAAAGCGAATGAAAAAGGTGAAACAGTAGACTTAGGGTCGCTTACTTCAGTTGATGTTATGTCCCAAACTGAAAATCTGAGAATGTGAACTGCGAGTTGATACGCTCTGTGATAGATCGATATGTTGTAATGGAGATGGGTGGAGTCGATACTGAACTGCTATGTATCTGTTTGGCCCGTTTCGGGGACAGATTGGCGGGTCCTTTGTCCTTTGAGAGAATGTATTCCTCCCCGGTGATTGATAGTTTATAGATGACAGGGCCACGAGCAGATGCTATAAACATCCCTCTGTTTCACATGATGGCTCGGAAGTTTTCTTTTTTTGAATCCTGGAAATCAGCCAGGACAGAAAAAGCTGACAATGAGTTACGGCGGACTTCACGCCAAATGCGTGGCGCTTCCGTTTGATGAAAATCTACTAACTACAAAATGAATTATAGCATGGAACCGCCACCCAATTTAACAAGGAAATGAATACAACGGAAAGCAGGAATAATTGACATTCAGAACTGTCGAAAGTCTGCGATGGATTTATTATTCACCTGGAAACTTCACCTGATTGAGAACTTTTTTTACAACAGCCGAGAAATGAAGGAAATTTCAAGTCGAAGTTGTTGGTGGTTCACACTATGAAAAGTGAATATTTAGCTTTGGCTAGAAAAATCAGACAAAAACCTCAAATAACGTAAAATGTTTTTTTGTTTGTTTTCGGAGTGACCGTTTTGAGAGCTAGTTCACAGCGTCTTCAGAATACGTATGTTGATCATGAACCTCCTAAAGAATATTGCACAAGCGGTAGAAAGGCAAACATTGCGTATCAATAAGTGAATCGAGTGAAGACTGAAAAGGTTTAGAAGCCATAGAGCGGAGGAAAATCCCATCGCACTATGAAGCATGAAGGTTGTAACATAAAAAGGCAGAATGGGAACACTTTCGGAGAGAAACTGCAAAGCCAGTGTTTGTTCCCAGGCATTAAAGTCAGTGAGTAAGCATTGTGCCAGCTGCCGAAAATGTCAGTGGTGTTTCCGCCTATCGTCAAAAAGGCCAAGCTCATTTTTCAAAGCTGAGGGAGGCGAAATGAGACGTCGTGAAGAAGTTGGTTTCGTTCAAGAGAAAGACTGACCCACTCGTCCAGATGATACTGATTGGTCAGTTACTTGAGATTACCATTTGGTATGAATAAGGGCAATCAAGGTAATGATGGTTGCTTTTTCAAATGTGTGAAAAGTAGCTGACAGCTGGCATCCTCCGGAACTGGCCAGACCGGACTAACGTACACCAGCCCAAAATCACAGCATTGCTGTGAGAAATGCTTTTCCAGTTATATGTATTACTTTCTGTTTACAATTATATCTATCATCTCAACAAATATTTTTGAAAAGTATTAAGACTTCGTAAACCGTGTTTTCTCTATGAAAAGGACATGCACTTAGAGTTTTGGAGCTTTCCTCTCTTGAAATACTTCTAATAGAGGTGTACATCAAATAGAAACTAAACTTTTCCTTTCCGGCTCTGCTTTTTCCTCATTTTACAGCAAACGGTTGTGATATCCGAAAAATTTTTATAACTCTATCAGAGTCCAAAAATAACCATGAATATCAGTTATTCAAGTTCAATTTACTGGTAGCTTTCATGCTCAGTGAAGGCATGAATCTCGTGGAAAAGCTTCCTGTTTTTTCCAGAAGAGGCTGGTTAATTAGGTAATTAATTTGTTAATTATTTACGTGGATTTACATCACACGTGGTTTCATGAAAGAAACGAAACATTTTGATGTTTTTGAGTATTCAATGCCCTTTTTAGGCATTGAATACATCGATAAGAAAACCGAAGAAACATCAATAGTACAAATCAAGAATGTTGTAAACAGCAAAGATCCTCACTCATTGTCAGGTACCTGTCGGTGAGCCTTTTGAACTTGAACAACGATTTTGGCACACTTTGGAGAACCCTAAAGGCAGTGTCCACGATAGGAATCGTTTTTCTCTTTTCTTGCCTATCTTGAAAACGGTCCTATTCTGATTCCAATGCTGTCTCTGGAATCGTACAAGACCTTCTGGGAACGGAGTTATGGTCCCTCAAAAATTGAGCTAAGCAAACATGGTGGACGAGTTGTCCGAGGCTTGTAACTTCCGTCTTTAGCAACCGATGTATGCGAGCTGACCTGAGTACAGAGAGAAGTTGAGAATGAAGGGAAGAACGGGGCTAATGATTGGAAATCATCGCTCATCTCACGATCTCGAGCATTCATTTGTTCACGTCGGAGGGCGTGTGTTGCGCTTTTGGGGTTTGCCTTGCGCTCGGCAACTTCGGGCTTTTCTGGAGCTTTTCCTGGCTCGTTTTCATGCGTTCTTTCCACGTCAAAGTTACAGTGGGCCCCTTCACTACCCATTTCTAGTGAAAACTGAAACACATTTTTTATCGTGAATACTGCCTTTAAGAAAGCGGAGCCCACTCTCTGTGTAAAGACTCTCAATGGAGAAAGTCAAAATCATCTTCCGAATCTTTTCGTAATTTTTTATTCAAATTCTATATTAACTTTCCGTAAAATTTAATTTTACCTGTAAAATATTTATATTAACAATTATATTAGAAGCTAAAATATATAATAGATAACAGTAATAATAAGCATATTAAATAGCGTATCTAATATATTATATGTTATATTATAATAATTGGCCTTCGTCACCGCTGCGTTGAAAAACTGGCAAGAACCATTCGAATAGGGCCATTTAAGATTTCAAGAGAGGTCAACTACACAACTTTGATTAGCATGAGCGGCCTTTTCCTCGAAAGGCATGTTGCTCGTTTTATGAAAAAAATTCTTCCTTTAATTAATATCAGTTTTGTTCCCGCAGCCGCTCTTCACTTCTTCGTATTCTCATTTTCACTGTCTTTGGGCACATGTTGTCTAAATAAGATTCTGTTAACTTTTGTCCCGGGACACACTGACGGAACTGCACTGTTCAAGTTTCAAAAATGTTTATCAAGGTCACGTACATTTGCGCCTCCTCTTCCTACAAAGACTGCTCCTCTCAGGCCATAGATCGCCTGTGATCCATCTATGGTTGTTATCAATCCATCTGAGGTGTCAGTGCCTGTGGCGCTATCTGTAGCCTGCCTCAGCGCTGTTGGCGATTCGGCGGCCTCGTCCGAGTTTTTGCCGCGTCACTCGCCACTTCGTTGTCCCTGTTCGACACAGTGCGGTTCGCTAACCCATCGCTGCACCGCAACCGTCTTCCCTATTTCATTATTTTCATACATCCTTCCGTTTCTTCCCATTCAAGTGGTCAGACTGTTGTTAGCAGAAGTTTTTATTTGATAAATTGGAGACCGCCCTAGCGCCAGCATATTGCGTATTGGTTTTCTCCCGACGATCCTTCGGATACTACACCACTAGTACATCTTCGATTTTTGGAAAGAACTTGCCATCTTTGGTGAACATCTATCGAATAACTGGCACTCCCGCCGCTTCCTTTTCTTCTCTGCAAGTAGAACTAACGAAAACTGCAATTCTCTATCTCTTTTCTCTATTTTCGATCGATCAGTTAGAGATGTTCGCAAAACGTCTGAATTAAATTGGATTCACCTGATGATCCTCTCCGATTTAATTTCTGAACCAGAGTATCAGACAGCAACGAGCAGTGGCGCCGACGAAGAGTTATAGACGGATTTCTGAAAATTTAGCTTCCTGGCAAAAGTAACGATTTGGTAATGCTATTTATGAGTCGAAAAAGTTTCAAAAATATCTTGAAATATCGTTAAAAAATAGCGCGCAACGGAAACATTAAGCCATTTTCGAAATCTGTAATATGGGAACTAGCATAGGTCAAGCTAGGTTAACGCAACGCTCCATTCCATATCGCGCTTGATTTTGCTTTGATAAGTTTAACGGAGAAGCTTGTAAAATCTGATCACTAAGTCTTTACTTATCGCTAGTTTGTTCATTATTGATCGCCAAATCGTATTTTCAGTTATTTCACTTCATTTCCTAGCTTTTTTACTACTTCAGGCTATTTTACGCCAAATCATTTTTTACGATATTTCAAGATATTTTTGAAACTTTTTCGACTCATAAATAGCAGTACCAAATCGTTACTTTTGCCAGGAAGCTAAATTTTCAGAAATTTCACATATTTTTCCCAAAGGTTTCCTTTCTTACATGAATTTTGCTCAACGATTTCCAGTTTGGAAAGATGAAACATCTAACAGGCGATTTTGTCGTATGAGTGCAACTTCTGGAACTTGTGACGCAAAACCACAGAAAAAACCCCGCTCATCCCCGCATTTTGCGCAACAGGTGAAACATCTATATTATTGATCATAGATATTCGATTTTTCATGATGAGAACAATTTCCCAAGCAAGGTACTCACTAGGGAATCTCGCATGGCCGTCCTCACCATTTAAAAGATGATGAATGTTTTTTGGTCAATTCTGCTCCGCGGTCTCCGAATCTGACATCGGATTTTGCTACGGACACCGCTGAACGAAGTTATAAGCGTTTTTGAAGCTTCGTGAAAATCTAAGGGTACCCATCAGCCAATTTTCAGGGTGTATCGGAATTCGGATTCAGCTCAAAACTTTCAACTGGGGGTTATTCAGGGCGCCTGTTTGTGGTCTCTTTGTCGCTAGAATTATGGTTACTGTAGGTTACCGTGAACATAATGCTTTTTAACTGACTTTACCTAGCTTAAATGGGAAGCTTTGAACGAATCAAGTCGCCTGGGGTTCTTATTAAGATCAAAGAGGCTTAGATAGGCCCGCCCCGGTATGGCCACCGCCAGTTGCGTGCTTGAGCGAGAATATATCTCAGACTGCGTACGGTTGTTTCCATCCAAAACCGAACAGTTTGCAACCCGGAACTAAACGGAAAATCCACTCTGAGTATCTTAACCCGAATTCTTAGATCTATTCAGTCAACTGCAAGTACATGGAACGTCCTCAGCTCACATGTGAGCACTTTGTCCGTCTAAGAGTAGCAGGTTATACCAGTAGATTTTTCCACTTCTTGTATTTCAGTCAGGTTTCCTCCCAATCAGTTCCTAATTTTTGAAAGATTTGAATTGAATTGAAGTCGAAAAGCTCGGAAAATCGTCAAATAAACCCCAGATTCGTGATCAGCGCCCCAATTCACCCACCTGGAAGGATTTTGAGTGAAATCTGCAACATTTTTTTTTGTAACGCTTTCAGAGGTATAAATAAGCGCCCAACCGGAAATCCGCCCAAGTCCTAAACGCTATCAGTCTGTGCAAAGTTTGGAAAGTGAACCCTCACCCTAAATCTGCTCAGTGGGGTAGTTTTGGGTGCTGAACACAAGCATGAGGTCCGTTTTCGGATTTCGCGAACCCTAATGCGCGTTTTCATAGAAGAAAGGCGGGAAATACGAATTTGACAGGCTATAACTTTTTTCGCAGATATCTGTAGTAAAATCCGAGTTCAGATTCGAAGAGGGCGTGCCAGAGTTAACTAGAAAACATCTTTCAGATTTCTGATCCGGAGTACACCATGCGAGGTTCCCTAGTTAGACCCTCAACAATCAACACTCATTGCGGCAGTTTGTGCAACAGGCAAAAATCGATATTATTGATTGGTATTAATCGATAATGTTTGATGAGTAAAATTCCCAAACCAAGAGATCCATACCCAATAACAATTACCACTCGTCGTCGCATTTCGTGCAATAAGAGCGAAATTCGATAATTCATTTATTTATTTATTTATTATACGCCGTTGCCGACGCGCTCAAAAACAACGAAACAGCGCAAAGAAATCTTGGAGAGGACAAACATGTAAGCTACAAAATAAAACACAAAGAAAAAAAAACTCAATGCAACTATTCAGCGGCGGAGAACAAGGCTAATGCTTTTATCAACAAATTATTAGAGGGCGACCCTAGTTAGAGTTAGGAGCTGGTAAAGGTATAGAGGAGACAGTAAGAAAGAACTGATGTAGTGCTAGAAGGCTGAAGTCATCAGTTTTTCCTGTTCCTGAGAATTCTAAAGTTTGTGTTGAAAGCGGCCCTACCCACGCGGGTTCCTCGGATCCATATAGGTCCTCCGACCACAGTTAGGTATCTGGGCAAGATATCTTAAGATAATTTCAAGTCCCAATGGGTGATACGTGTAGCTTAAGGCAAATAAGTTCGAAGCTGCAGACATCTGGCACCACATTTAGCTCTTTGAAGTATGAAGGAACTCGTATTCGGCTCCGAACTGTAGTAGGGACGACCTCATGGATGTGGAATAGAAACTCAAAGATTGACACAACGTTGCTGTAGACATTAATCACCAGAAAACTGATCGATAATATTGATTATCGATCGATGACGTGTCATGAGTACGAAATCTGACAAGTTTAGTATCTACCCTAATGGATGTATGTTAATTGGCTGCAGATCCACCCACATAACCTGCTCTCCACAGCCGTAACATGCCCCAGCAGTTATCGCGCTCCACGGCTAATTCAGTATGTAAACCCACGATATTGAGGTACCCTTCAAAGTTAATGTATCAAGTTCAAACTGGAATAGGAGCGACCTGCATCCATTTCCAGCCTCCTGTCCAAAGATGAGCTTCCTAGCTCAATTTTAAGTGTACCCACAAATTGATGAACGCCAACTGAAAAAAAAAGGAGATTAACACCAAAATCGAGCGGTTTTTTTTAAGTTTTCTCGAAAACCAGCAAACCATTCCAAACCATTTTCGGGGGATTTTACCAACTTTTAGCGCTCTTTTCAATGCAATTTGGAGCCAATTTCTAGGTTCACTCTGAACTTAGATTTCGAAAAAGCGGTTCCGCTCACCACAATTTGATCCCAAATTTTCCGTGGAACAAGAAAGGTCTTTTACCCTATTCATACTATGCTATTTGAAATTGATCGCTTATCGCTGATAGGAAACCCCATTTTCAGACCGGCAGTTTACAACAATCCAAAGGTGACTTTCACAATATGGCATGGTAATCTAGGTTTCTGTTTCGAACTATCATTACTGTGACTCGATTTCGTTTGCTGATACGTTTTTCTGTAAACCAGTTGCCCGTCGTCTTATATGATCAACAGAGAAAGAATTAGCGAGTTTACGAGTTACTCACAAGGGAGGTGTCTGGAACGTTAATCGCGTCTGCGAAAACGAATTACATTGTACCCTCCACACCCGGTGGACTCGCAGGCGTGGATGTGGCTTGGGGAAGCGACGCGGGTCTGCGTTGCGAAGAACTCTTTGCTTGTAGGGTGGGCATTTGTGCTCAGAGGATCGCGGGGTCGTAATGGAGCACAATAGGCTTTCACCTCGACGAGGATAGCGAGGGCAGCACGAGGGAAAGACCTGCTGCTCGAGCAGCACGTGGTGCCTTTGTGCTGCCCTCGTCCTCCATTTGTCGCCTCAGCTGCTGCTCTTTTTTGTGGCAATTGTAGTGTGGTAACATTGCTCAAAGTGGTCTGTTTGGACAGCTACGAGCACATTTACAATCAGCATGGGGACTTCTTTGTTTTGAGCATGCACATATAGACATCTGATTAGTTATATGTCAATTCACCAATTCTCTTTTCTCCCCCGAGCAAGGTGTATGGAATCTAAGCAATCGATTAATCTTCATCTTAGACGATCGTGGGCTGTCAAGGAGCGCAACTATCTCTCACTTTTACTAGAATAGCGAGACGAGCTGCTGCTCGAGGAGCACGTGCTGCCCTCCTTCTCCAATTGTCGCCCCAGCTGCTGCTCTGTGTTGTGGCCAGCTTAGTGTGGTAACACTGCTCAAAGTGGTCCCGTAGGTAACTACGACCATACTCATGATTCACATGGAGAGTTCTTCCTTTTTAAGAACATGAACATGCCCACTTCCTGGGAAGTTGTATTGAGTTAACACAACCAATCGATCCCCAGCCCTATCACACGGAATACCTTCAAGGCAGTGCCCACGATCAAAACACTTTGGGTTTCCAACGTAAATCGAAAGACCCGGGGCTCAATGCATCAATAGGGACGAAAAAACGGCTAAGAACGATCACAAAATAGCCCTATACGGTCCCCAACTTGAATGTCCGCTCACGCCACGCCCACTTCCTCAACGGCTACCGATAAAAGTGTCTGACTGAAGTGAAATGACTATAAGAAGGCAACGGATTATCAAATGGGGTAAGTTTTATTGAGCGGAGTGGATTGTAACCTCCTGGATGTATGTTGTTACCCCTAAGGCCGGGTTTTCAGTAGTTTACGGATCGGAACCGGTTGAAAGGAGTGGGCGTGGCGTGAGCGGAACACTCAGGTTTAGGGCCGCACAGGTCTTTTTATGCTCGTTCGTAGCCGTTTTTCTGACATTGCTGGTGTTTTCATATTTCTGGATCAGTGAGTGCATCGGAATGATTTTCGCATACCTTCCCCGCTGTACACTTTTTCGACAGTCCTGTTATCAGGTCGACTGTACCAACATCTGTTGCTCGCATAAAAAAAACAATAGAGGGAGTTGAAGTCAAACGATCCTTCCTCATGAATCTGCAGCAAAGGTTTGTCAATTCAATGCCAGTTTGTCTTCGAGTTAAAGACCAGGCGCCGCCCGGTCGCCGTCGACCAAGACACGCTGCCATCCAATCGCAAAATCGCCGCGACCTGACGCTACTAACTGCCAACTGCTCGAAGCCATTTTTCAACACTTTCATTTCATCTCCAACTGGTCGCCTTTCTATGACTCAATCTTAGGCTAAACGCGCGGTGGCGGCCAATGATTTGCGCGGGGATCTCACTTTTATCAGCGCGTGACCTCTCAAACGTGGTACTTTTATGCAAGATTCACATTTTCGTTGCATCAAGTCTTCAAAAAAAACTTTTGGTTTTTCACTGATTATCAAATTAAACTTCGTTTCACTCTAAAGAAAATGTCAATTTAAAATTTAAAATGGCACACTCGAGAAAAGAAGTTCCTTGCGAGCAATTTAAACGGTTCAGCCCGGCTAAAAAACAGATGAATCGTTCTGGAAAAAGGGATGAGTCGTCCTTCTTATTGGATGGTGGTTGTGTAGAACCGGCCAAAAATTCGAGAGGCGTTCGGCTCTTCTAGAACGATTTTTTAGCGTGTTTTTTTCAGATTTGCAACATTTTGTTTTTTTTTAAATCTCGAAGGTGTAAACGGAAAATTTTAAAAAATCACCTTATCACTCTGAAATGCGTTTCCTTGAACTTAAACTTTACTCGCATTTTTGACAGAAAAACCACTTGTTTCGGTTTAATGTCAGAAACTTGTAGTTTTCAAATGCTGAGCGGCGATGGTTTGCCAAAAATTAGGCGAAATGGGGAATACATACCTTTTCTTCACGAAAAGCACAATGCTCACAGAATTCAAAGCCGACAACGTTCAAAAACAACCTTTCAATGTAAATAATAATTAGAACTCTTCCGAAAAATGTCCACGGTAATAATTTAGAAATAAGAAAAAATGTTCAAGAAATTCTAAAATCGTTGTTTTTTGGAAGAGAAGAAATCACCATTCAATAAATGATGAATACTCTGATATTTGAATTCCGTTCAACCCTGAAAGTTCCTCTAAACAGTGCTAATTTCAGCGACTCAGAAATATTTTGAGGGGAACTTTATTCTGGGAATATGTGGATATAACTTTTTTTTACAAAGAAAGTCATAATTCTACACGTGGAAACTCTGAGAAAATTGGTATGGGATCCCAAAACTAATCTCAGATTGAACAGTTTCACATGTAGGGCTGGTTCAGCATTCACCTCCTTGAAATTAAATTTGGAGAATGTACCCCGTTCTTTTCCTGCTTTCAAACGCAAAGCTTCGAGTATTTTTCTTGCGTGGTATTTTTTCAATTTGTTTTTCTGCTGTATCATACTCTACGCCCGTTTTTTCACGTCCACCTTATGTAGTGAATTGATGAAAAATAAATAAATAAATCGTTTTTTCAAACAGAGAGAAACGTATTATCACGCCTAATTCACATCTCTACAGTCCCGAAACCAAGTGAAAATCAATTATTGTTCAAGGTATAGAGAAATTTTGTGTCAAGAAATGTTTTTGGAGACTCACAATCACTACTGACCGAGGCCTGTGTTGAACGGCCCTCGCAAACTCGTGCCAGATACGAGGCGGCCCAGGGTGGCCATCAGCTGTAGCGAAGATCAAGGGATACAATCAAGGATAAATAAGCCGTTGTAGATATGAATGAGCCTCAATGAGGTCTCTATTTTTGATAGGTCGACCCAGCTTTGATGCTGAGCTCGACATATCCCCTGCGGGAAAATGATTATGAGAAAGAAAGGCAAGATCATAAATGAAGAGCAGCAGTTGGGGCCACAATGAAGAGCAGCAGTTGGGGCCACAATGAAGAGCAGCAGTTGGGGAGAGAAGAGCAGCAGTTGGGGCCACAATGAGGAGCAGCAGTTGGGGCCACAATGAAGAGCAGCAGTTGGGGCCACAATGAAGAGCAGCAGTTGGGGCGACGACTGGAGCAGTTGGGGCGACTGTAGCAGCAAGTGGGGCTACTATACGAGCAGCAGTTGGGGCAGTGAGCGGAGCAAGAGGACACAACGTGCTGCCCTGGGCAGCAGTTGGGGGAACGAAAGGGGCTTACACCTTGACGAGTAAATGCGTTAGTAATCCCTCGTGCTGCCTTACTAAGCCGCGAGTATCTGAGTGGGTGGTATCAAGGCCAGCAGCCTAGGTGGCCTGTCGTTGATCAATATAAGAAATGGCCTCCGCGATCACCTGGTTACCCCTACTGAAAAGGAATTTTGTCTTATTTATTCATTTTTACTCAGTCGTACTGTTCTGAATTCGGTATTTTGTGTTTTATTATTCAACCTCTGCTTACATTTCACGTAAATTTTTTTTTCCGGAATCAGCAAACAAATGTGAAAAATAATTGACAGACCAATTAATTCTTCGAAAAACAGTGAAAACAGAAAAACTTAAACGTAAACAGAAGTTAAATAGTAGAACACAAAATTCTGAAGTGAGAACAGTAGGACTGAGTAAAATAGAGGAATGGGACGAAAATCCTTTTCAGTAGGGGTAATCAGGTGATCACGGCGGCCATTTCTGATATCGATCAACGACAGGCCACCTAGGCTGCTGGCCTTAAAACCACCCACAAATGGCCACCCTACAAGCAGAGTTCTTTGCAACGCGACGCAGACCCGCGTCGCTTCCCCAAGCCACGCCCTGCGAGTCCACCGGGTGTAAAGGGTATGTCTTCGGCATCTGTAGTAAAACTGCGTAGTATTCCGCCCGAGCTGCTGGCTCTAAGAAGGTGCGTGTGTTTTTCAAACTTTAAAATTTTTGACAAATTCGGTATTGTTCCGAGAAAGAAATGGCTCAAAGCTTGTTTGTAGAGGCTATCTACGGTGCTGAACACAATTCTGGAGTCCGTCTGTCGGTATTTTGAGGTTTGCTGTATTCTAAGGTGGGTACCATCCAATTAGGGGGCGAATCACTCAGAACCTGGTACCGGGCGACCCGTCGCTGCTCGTCCGGGTCGCCCGAAATGGTGAATCGGGTCGCGAGAAAATTTGTACATTTTAGATTAGTCTTCCGTACTCAGAACTTCGTTCCGGCCTTCCCGGTGCAGAAAAACTGCATTTCGGGCCACCCGGACACTCAAAATCGGGGCCAGGTCCCGTTCCGGGCCACCCGCCAACCTTTCCGGGCGACCCGCTAACCCCTCGATTGTTACCAGCCACCCGGATGACGAAAATTGCCTTCCCGGGGCAGCGAATTTGCGTGTGAATGTACGTTACGGACGACTAATCTACAATGTACAAATTTTCTCGCGACCCGATTCACCATTTCCGGCGACCCGGACGAGCACCGAGGGGTCGCCCGGTACCAGGGTAGGAGCAAGGCGCCTCGATTTTTCGAAAATCGACGAATTCGCCGTCAAATTCGGCGTACTGCATAATCCCTGCAGAGATATGTTATGCTGAAACTGAGACCAAACCGCCAAACTACACATTGTAATCTACCATAATATATCCAAATTTGATGAACGGCCCTCAGCTTCATGTCAAGCACTCCAATCACCCCCAGTGAAAAATAAGCTTTATCTATCGTAGCAATTCGGAAATAGCCAAATGCCAAACTTTGCTAACAATTTCTTTGATTGAAAGCTTTGAACGAGTTAACTGGAAAATTTAAATCGACATTGACAAATAAATCTCATATTCGTGATAAGCACCCCCCCCCAAGTAAGTCTACTGGGGAAATTTTATGTCAAATCTGGAACGCTTCCAGAAACACCTGGTTGATATAAATAAACGCTCACCAGCAATCGCCACAAATGGAAAACGCTATTACTCTGTTCGGCACTATCCTAGACGGGAGGGCCACCTTACTATTCAAGCCAGAAATGAAATGGATCACCGACAGGTAAGGCTACCACACGAAGTATTTCTATACAGCGAAAACTATGATTGATAGCAGTGCCAGGCATTTTTTATAGAGTTTTTCCTATGAACAAAACGGGTGCCCCCCCCCTCCCGTCTAGGATAGACCCTTTTGTTCAAAGCTAGAATGTGTTTTCCCCCCAAACTTTGCCCACTAGCAATTTGTTTTTTTAATGATGCTGTAGACTTCTATGGTAATCCTTCTCATTTTTGATTATGTGGGATCTGTGGTTCGTTTTTTAATAACGTCTTTCCGTGGAAGGGGTGTTGGTGTCCTGCCGAAAGGTGGACCTCGCGGAGTTCCCCGTGGTGGACCCCTAAGGATTTCGTGGTTTACAGAGCTTTCAGCAACCGCCTTCGTTGGCAGATTTTAGTTTTCCCTTCCGTTTATGTGCGTCATTTGCGTCGTCGTTTTAAGATGTTTGAGAAGAGTCTCTGATCATTCGGTGGTGTTTATTTACCCTGATTCCCATCCATGTTGTCATTACTCGAGGAGAGGTAAATGTAGCTAGAAGAAAAAATGTAGATTAAAAAATTAGGCGTAATTAGCCGATATCACCTTTTCTAGTTAACAAGGGAAGCCAATTTAACGTAGTCCGGAATGAGCGAAATGGAGTACATTGCTGCGTGCTCAAAAAAAGCTCCGCATTCAATGCGTGTCGAATATGTATCCAACTCGAGTGACCACACCCATCAGGGTACTGCACCAGGTGTGGGCCGACTAGTTTTGCTCAGACCTCCCTCTAATGGCGATTTTGCTCAGACTCCCCCCAGGAACGTTAGTAGGTCAATTTTTTTGACCGTTTTCTCCCACCTCCATCAAGAGCTGATGTGTTCAAGCAGTTTATCCAGCAGGTTAACGTACCCCTAACGTTTCATTCACTGCAGTTAAATTTCTTTTGCCGTATTTAAATGATAAGTATAAAATTGTCAAATGGCTAAAACCAAAATTGACAGCTGGAAGCCAATGCTTTGCCACTAAATTCGGATGTTTGAGAGGACGAGAGCACAAACAGCGCCTATGGCATTTATGTGGAGAGGAGCTGAAAGTGCAAAAGTATATGTAACTGGTAACAGCTTGTCAAGAGTCAAGCGTGATTGATTCACACAGTATACCAACTTTGACCTTCTAAGATGGACACTGAAGGGCGCTGTATGGGCCCACACCTTCCTCAGGTGTGGTTCCCCCCGGCATTTTATATTTGAGTCCAGCTTAGTCAATTTACCCTAAGACTTGTTTGAACATCTCAGATGAAAGCCGAAGACCGCTACATGGATAGCGAGAGACGATGAAAAAAATCGACCAAGTCCTTAAAAAAGTAGGTCTTTTTGGAACGTTGTAAGTTGAGTGCTGAACTATTTATTTGGAACCTGGCTTTAAGAAACTAGACTTTATACTCTATCGTATGAAACTTTCCACAGCCCCGGAGAAAGCGTTTGAAGAAAATTTACTAGGTGTGGGTTCTTCTTCAAAATGCACTGAAGGCCCACAGCTGGGCTCACACCTAAGTACTGAGAAAAAAAATGTTGCAGAACCCACACCAGCAACATTTTCTTCAAAGGCTTTTCCAGGGTGGCGGTTGGTTTTAAACGATAGGGTTCAGAGCGTAGTTTCTTAAAGGCAGTGGTCGCGATCAAATATGCTTGTCGTCTTTTTCTCTCTAAACCCTTTATCGGGTCTGAGTAGTAGGACCTATAAGAAAAATCGCGAAAAAACCATTGTTTTGGGCAAAATTTGAAGCCTGAACTTTCTTTGTCTTTTGACGGTGGACGAGCTCACTCCATATCATCGGAATCGATGACCTCTTATATCAAGAACATAAGCTGGCTTGAAATTGAATTTCAATCAATGCAGCTTCGGATTTATGTACACATCTAGTCCAAAACATTGACTGGAGTGCTTGCTTTCATTGTTCAACTGTTTTTATTAGGTAAATTTGCATTTATTTCGTCCTCTGAATGTCGATGATTTTTGACTGCTCGGCATGAGACTGCGATCTAATTCGTCATCGCTGTGCACGTGTGCACGAACTGGCTGCTTTGGGCCTTAGAAACTCTAATTCTAGCCCGTTTTTCACCGCTCTACCTTTATAGTTTTTCAGCTGTTTTTTATCTAAGCTGATTTTTGTAGTTTTTTCTATAACGTTTTTCATCGTGACCACTGCCTTTAAAGCTAGGAGTTTTCCGGGTACCTTATTTAGAACTTGTTACTGCAGTTCTTAAACCCAAATTTATGTTCGTGTACGGAGTTTGTTTCGATTTTTTCATCGTCTCCCGCTCTATATGCAGCAGTCCCCTTTTCGGCTTGACCACATCTGAGAAAAGTGTGCGGCCCTGTACTGTAGCGATGTTCAGCATCCATGTTGGACGTTGAAAGTGAGTATATGGAGTAAATCAACTACGCTGGACTCAAACTTCCTACTCACATAACTCCTAGATTTGAAAATTGCCGACTTCCGGCGAGACCACACCTGAGAAAGATGTGATCCCTCGTACTGTGGCGTTCTTCAGCGTTCATCTGAGATGGTGGAAAATTGTATGCAGGGTAAATCGACCACGCTGGACTCAAATATTCTGACTATTGAAGGCTGGCGCAAACTCGGGGCCATATGCTATAACGTAGGTCACCGAGCTTGCGCCAACCTCAAAAGAGGAACGCACAGTCTCATTAGGATTCATGCCGATGTTAGTTTTTCTCTAGAGAATTTGGATGAGAGTGTCCAATTTCTCTGTTCCGGTTAGATTAGAACCGAAATAGAGAAAATCGAGCCTCATTATCGAGTTTCTTAACGAAATAAACCCCATTTCGACTGGTGACGTCATGACGCGGCTGATGCTTCACTGGGATGGTAATGTCAGGTCTACGGGATGTTGATAGGATGTGAACGCTGATTCGGGGATGGATACCATCCTCCGATGGGATGTCTACAGCAAAAGCGTTTCCGCGGATAGGTTGGCACCATGGAGGGGGCGACGGGCAGTTCTCGAGGGGCTATCCCTGCCCTTTTTGGATGTCTACAGGGAGCGTTGCGTGAGATGACATCTCATCTGTGTCCCGCAGACAACGGCGAACGTCTGAGAGGGTCATTTTGGGCGCTGAACACGATTATAAGGATCGTTTCCAAATTTCGAAGGATTACTGTGCGTTTTGGGAGGTACAACAGCTGCATGAAACGACCGTCTTGAGCTTATAACTTCTTCGAACCAGCGTCTTTACGTTAAATGCCCAAGAGACACTAACAATGCAATTGTTTTTCGCAACGCTCTAGACACCTCCCTTGTCAGTGCACTCAAATCACCAATGGTGATTTCTTTATGCTTCTTAATGTAGGCTTCATTAGTAGCTCTCTAATCGTAACTTTCTGTCATCAAAAAAGCTGATAAGCTTAAGAACGCCGTCCAAGAACCCCACCGGACTGTCACAAGTCACACATATGAGTATAAAAACGCTACGAGCATATGAGGAGTGTTTAAAGTATGTATTGTTAGATCGTATAAGAGAATCGCTTGTTTGCTTCAGCGATTAACTTTCGAATTCAGAATTATTGTGGATATGTCCACATAACTGCCCTTGCATGATTAGCAATTCGAATCGACGAAAGTCTCCCACGAGCCCGCCCTGCGCCAGATAAATTTCTATTCTTGTGGAGAAATGCAAAAATTGAGATTTGTTTTCGGATCTATCTAATCGTCGTTAGCCATTTCTGATGGAAGAAATTTGGAGTACAACATTCGGGAGTATGCGCATTAGATTACTGGATTATATTATTTCATTGGAATTCAGTTCGTGATTCGGACAAACGCTAGACACGGAACTGGAAAAAAAGGAAATGACTCCTTTGATGACGCTACACGTCATCTTTTCGATATTGAAATGTGGTAATTGGTGCTCTTCGGATAAGGCGACATGAGAGGATGGTACCAAGTGGTTGTACTAGTCCGACCAATCGATTGGTTGCACCTACCAGCTTCGAGTGTTTTAATTATCCTCTGTTTCCGAGTGTGATTTATTTCCGTTAAGTCTGCGCGCGTGCGCTGCGTCTCCTTCTCTCCACACTTTCTTGCTCTCTCTACTCTCGCTCCGCACAGGCGCGCGAGGGAACAGAGTAAATCTGGCTCGGAATCAGAGGATAAGTAGGCTAGGCCATTTGACTGCTCTACAAGTATAAAGAATTGCTAATATTATGATCACATTTTGTTAATACCGAAATTGATGAACTCTGTTTTCAGTGTTGGAATCACAAAGTAATATGGCATATCACTAGTATAATATGCAGCATGATTTAAATTCCAGCACCAATGCTGAATATGTTCTATATACAGAACCATTAATTTAAGCGATGTTCAGAATGTACGTTGCAATTCTTCAAAGATCAAAGTGTTACGCGCGGAAATTTACAACCAACCCTTTGGGTCCGGGATTATGATCTACTTACATAGATATCTCGGACAGTCGAGGCTTAGTACGTCGGCACAATACCGTTAGTACGCCGGCACAAAGGGATCGGCAGCACCCGTGCTGTAGCTGCTGGTAACAGCAGGATATGCTGGCAACGACCAGGAGCTCCTGTTGCTTGTGCTGGCGTACTAACGCTCTGTTAATCGTGGCACGCGTGCTATTGCTAGTGTCTGCTGACACTTCCATTGATTTGTCTGATACGAATGAACACTGCAGCATCCTCTTGTACGACGGCGGCGGGTATATAAGGCGGCCAGTCTCGCTGAGGGGGCAGTTGGCCGTTTGAGGCCAGTCAGATGAGGTGACCTTGTGTCACTGTTCGGAAGATAATTTTTGGAACGCTGAGGGGATCAGCCCCATCTCCCATCGCGAGGGAAGTCTCCTGGTTGCGGACCGCGGCGAGGTTGTTCTCCTTGCTGCTGGCCGTGACAAGAATTATATCCAACACCGGTAAGGAGGGTGGCAGTCCAAACTCTGTCGATAATGAGCGTTAGTACGCCAGCATACGTTGGCAGGATATGCTGCCGCAACCAGCAGCTCCTGCACACAACGAGCGTTAGTATGCCAGGTTTGCCCTGGCGTACTAAAGGTATTGTGCCGACGTACTAAGCCCCGACTGTCTGAGTATATGTGTAATACCATAGTGTTGATCTGAATGACTTTCTACACAGTCTTAAGAATCCATTACAAAGTTTGTCATTTGTGTCATGGTGGTTTCTTTCTGCTGTCAGCAGGTCTCTACCAATCAGTCATGGGATTCAATAACGACGTTTTCTAAACGTTTTTTTTGTTTTCGAGTGTTCGATATCAGTCGATGAGGACCTCAAATTGCGACGTGCTCTATGTTAACAAAGGGTTGCATGAGTCTACCGTCTAAGTGCATTTTAGCTCTTTATTCGATCCGCTACATTAACTTTGTTTTGAACCAATTTCTTGCCCGATAATCGTGTGAATAGTCGAAGAAATTCTATGAAAATCCTGATGGTGACGGTTTTTCATCCGCTGTTTCCCCTCGTTTCCTGACATAACTTAAGACCAGCGCTCCGATTTAGTGGAAAATTCTGAAATTGAAGTTCTGTACGGACCCTGCCCTCAAGGGAGCTGCGATGGTGTGAAAAATTTTTGAACTCCAGATTAGTATAGCAATCTCCGTAGTTACAAAACCATGAGTCATCAATTTAGAATATTGAAGTCTTCTCAAAATCATGTGAAATGGGTACCCCTGCTACGCAAAAACGAAAATCACATTTTCGATTTTCCTTTTTTATTGAGTCACCCCTTCCAAGAAAGTATGCATTTATAGAAAGCTTCTTTTCATTTTGCAATCGGAATTCAGTCCAACTTTGTGCTCTTTCGCTAAGAGTGTACAATATGTCTCATCAATTTAGCATGTAAATATTATTACTGATTTGTGAGGCCGTCGCTTGAATTGTAGCTCATTGAGATAAGTTGATCGCGTCGTTCATGTCGAAATCGAATAACATTTTTCAGTATTTCAAACGTCTGGCGAATCCAGAATGGTGTCAAAGAAGATCAATTTTGGAGCTGGTCCGGCCAAGATTCCCGAAGAGGCCAGTTTACAGTTTTGGTGAATCATCCATAGAGTTTCTTCAAAGTCTTTCTTCAGGTTCTCCAGAAAGCCCAACAGGAAATGACTAATTTCAACCATACAGGGATCAGTATTCTAGGTGAGTCTTTGTCATCTTCATTAACAAACTCCCCAAAATAAGGACTAAATCATTAAGAGATGTCTCATCGTTCGAAGGAATTCGCTGCAGTTCTTCAGGAGACGAAACAACTTCTCAGAGATCTCATGTAAGTTTTTCTCCAAGGTTGCAAGGTGTCAGATGTTATCGAATAGAAATCGATGAATGAACATTAGTGACATTCATAAATGGGTCATTAAAGGCATCGTTCACGATGGATTTCGTTTTCAAGTTTTCCATATATATCGAGAGCTATAGTTCCCTATATAACAGCTACGTTGAACGAACCGCTGAAAATCCACTGAGAACCCCTTTTTTAGACCCAAAATATCTCAATCGTCTTCTGACAAAATAAGAGTCGGTCGCTAGAGATAGTAGCGTATCAAATGTTGAAAATTTCCTTCTATGATGGCTGACAGCAAATTGTGCCAGATGACTGACGGAGGGCCGGCCTCTTTTGACGGAATTTGAGACATTCAACCTCATGTATCTTCACAATAAGGTGTTTTCAACCGACAAACTCTCCCTACGTTTTTAGGTGGGCCCAGAGAATCATTTGAAACGAAAAAACGATGAGTGGTTTTCAGCGCGTACGATGTCTTTAACGTCACGTCAATTGTGAAAGATTATTGTCGCAATTACTCGTAATTCCATTCATTCCTTACAACTCCACGATGGAAGTTTTCCAGAACAGGAAGGTTCTTTACCTCTTTTCAGGCATGTTCCGGATGATTTCGAGATTGTCTTCATGCAAGGAGGGGGTACTGGACAGTTTGCTGCTGTTCCTATGAATATCAAAGTAGGTTTTTGTGCAATCTGTTCATCCTGTGACAACTGACATTAAACGTCACGTAGGGAACCTATTGAAACGCTCGCATATGGTTAATCAAAAATATAAATGTTTAGAATTAGGTGAGACCTCGTCTGTAAAATACTTTTCTTGATGTTTCCAAACCGTTTCTGGCCACGCAAACTACAATACCCGCACTAATTTTCTCAAAAAAGCCGCAGTCGCGAAATCGCGACTTTTGCGACTTTTCATCGTAACTCCGCCCAAAGTGCTCCATTTGAGCAATGAACGACATCTTCTGAATCAGCATCGAGAGCTCTTTCTTTTGAGCTCTTGCATGTCTTACGGCCAAACAAGGCATATAGGGCTAACACAATCAATCGAGTTGGCGAAAGGAAATTTCAAGTATTTTGTGATTATTTGACGTAATGCCACGTCCATCTCAACAGTGTTAATGTGATAGACAACAGTTCAATAAACTGTCTGCTGCTGACCGACTTTTTCTGCAAAATCTTGTTTTTGTTCTCTTTCTAAACCCGAATATGTCTAACTATTTCTACAGCCACACTATTCTACACCACTAATAACTATTTCTACAGCCACAAGCCTCCTCTTACTTGGATTTGCAGAGAGTAGCAATGTTTTTCATCAACCGTGTCCGAGTTCACCATGGTGCAGAACTTTGAGAAAATTCAGGCCGTGAAACGTGGTTCGCAGCGACGTCAAATGAGCGATCTGACTGCAGTCCTTCCAAGAAGGCCCGTGCTCTTTCTCAGGGGCTTGTAATATTGGCAGCTGCTCGCTTAACATGATAAATAGTTCGGAAAACCACCTCAGATTTTTTGCCATCTATTCTTTTCAAACTCAAAATCGTGTAGTAATCATCGATAACTTCTATTTGTTCTCCGATATCCACGATCAGCCGCTTCCCAAAATTTAGAATACTGGTGGTAAGGGCTTTCCAATGGTGTTATGTTTGCTTGTTTAAGTTCGGACAAATCCTTCTGTGTTTCTCAGATCTAAAAGTGTTGTTTATCGTTACTCAGGCAAACGCGGGGGTCGGGGGCAGGTTAAAACGCCCCTTTCCGAATGAAATTGATCCGATGCGGCTGATCGGCGGAGGTTTCGGCATGACTCATAACTGCCGAAATTTTCGCGGTGATGTCTCATATGTGGCGGAGTTTTCGGGGCGACGTGTTGCAGTGTCTGCACTGTTTTTCTCTGGTACTCTCTCGTGTAGAGCGCGGAATCGGTAGCCCACAATGTATACGCTGCACTGGAATGTGACGTGTTTGTGTGTAACACAGTTGACAGCTCGGGATGTCGACGCTCAGGCGGGCGTCGGTGGCAGGTTAACAGGTCAATTGTGCTGCCTCTCAACCGGCCACCGACGCCGCGACTGCAGGAGTGGTATAGAGTGGTCGATGGAAGGTGATTAGGCGAAACTTTCGGTGTAAACACGTGGGTGTGACGTCACACTGAGTGGTCGGTGGGAAGTGATTAAGCAGAGTTTTCGGTGCGAACGGGTCAACTGTGACGGGGTAATGTAGGGTCGGTGGGCGGTTCACACGCGAAGTTTTCGGCATGACTGGGGGAGTTTTCGGGCCTTGCCCGCCCCTTTTTTCGTTTCGAGCGGGAGCACGCTACTTGTTCAACTCCTCTCAACCGGCCACCGACCCCCGCAAGTGTGTGAGTAGTTCCTCACTTTGCGTGTCTGCGTCTCTGCCTCTCCGCGCTCTGCACACCCCCACTTTTGAAGGTGTCGAAAGCACACTGTTTTGCCTGTCTCGCTCAGAGAGCGAAGTCCACGCAATGTGGATCGATTTCCATGGGCAGAGGTTCACTCAGGTGACGATAAGAGCGTGAGTTGAAGCAGTAAGAAGGGAGCAGAAAGAACAGGAAGAGCAACATGAGGAGAAGGTAATCACACGGGAGGTTCCCGAGTCATCAACGGGTAGGGATAGGCTAGCAGGGGATTCAACGGGATGGATAGTCCCTAGCTCATCAGCGACTACAGACAGGCTGAAAAGGAAGTCACTCCAAACGGCTACTACTAAATATCAACGTCTCGTTTTCAATGGCCGCATGTTACTTATCGCACACGCGACGCGACCGCTCGCGCCAACCTCTGGCTCCAAATGAAGCATTTTTTTCCATTTTTCTTCGTCTCTAAATTCTTCGTCTCTAAAGGCAGCCTATACGCTCGTAAACGTGGTCGAGATTACAACGTGAATAGAACCGTACGGCTTACAGCATTAAGCCTACGCATTTTTAAGCGTCAAAAACGACCCATTGCGGTTTCGCAAAAGTCGCGATTTCGCGACTTTTGCGGCTTTTTTGAGAAAATTAGTGCGGGTATTGTAGTCGATCCTACAGTTAAACTACAAAGATAGAGGCCAAGAGTGCGACGTTGTTTTGAAGTACGGTTCCATAAACCCAATGACATGTAGAACGACTAGCGAATGAACACCCATTAGTCTTGAGTCTAAATCATTTCATTATTCGAATAATATCGGACTAGTCCGATGGTTCGAAGGGTTCGGGATTTTAAGTACTCGCTTCTCGGATAGTTGACTGAAAGGGGAATTTTTCACCCTTATTTTTACACCTTTCCAAATAAGAAGCTCAATCGTTTTCAGAACTCATCTAAAATTTCGAATATAAAAAAAAATCCGAAATAGTATTCGAATAAGTTCCCGAACATTGATTCAAATCGAATAAAGAACACCTTTCGAATGTAATCAATAATTCGAGATAATTCGGATCTGAGATCTAGGAAACAATCACCCAATAGGAATTGGAAGGGAAATGGCCTTATTTGAAAAAAAAACATTCCGATTTTTTGATGACCAGGTTTTAAAGAATCATCCATTTGGAATCTAATCATCCGCTCAAAATGATATATCGAACACCAATCTCTGTAAATTTGAAGTATTTCTAAACTCCAGTCTCTAGGGTGATCACGAGTTCGCCGACTACATTGTAACAGGAGCATGGTCCAGCAAGGCGGCAGATGAGGGCGGCAAGTACATCCGCGTTAAGAAGGTAGGTGATGTAGAAAATAAGGACCGCATGAAGTCGAATAATCCGAACGATCATTTTTTCGGTTCAATGTGAGAATGGTTTGAGTTGAGTCTTTGGCTATCAGCCACCACGTTGGGAGAGCTTACCATTTTACCATTAGTGATTTCAAGGCCGAATTCTTTAGCCTTTAAAGGCAGTGTTCACGATAACCTTCGATTTTGAGATTAATTGGTAAATCGATTGCTTGGCCCCCGAGTAGAACTGAAATGACGAAGAAACCGAGAAAAACGCACCAGAAGGGCACGAAAACTTCAAGTATCGGCCCGCCTCCTAAGTATCAATGGAACTGTTCGTTGTGACAATAAAATCTCTTGTGGACCCGTCTTTTGCAATTCTCCATTCTGTGTTGCTCCGTTCTTTCCTTCGGGCCCTAAGTAATACTGTTTTGCCCAAAATATTCTTCCATTGTCGAGTAGTCTCACTTTTTACCGGTGACAACCACCGTGAACATGTTCGTCCAACCAGACAACTAGTCCAGGCCATAGAATAATGTCACTGAAATAAGACGAATTAGTGCGTTTCTCGCCGTTTCTTCGTGATTTTGGTAACACTTGGTTGCCAACGCATTGTTTTGAGTGGAAAACTTGGAAACGAGAATCATCGTGAACACTGCCTTTAAGGAATCACAACTGTCAATGATCTGAATCGGATCACATATCTTATCCCATTGACAATTGCGATTTTGGGACGGCCAACAATTCTGTGGTGTCTCATAATCAAAGACAGCTCTGTAGCAGACGAGAGAACGTTGAAAAGAGGCTTTCGTTATTTTTTGATTACACAGGCTGACATGAGATGCCTTATTAATGTTAAGGTGTTCACTCCAAACAAGCCCTACGTGACGATTCCAGACCAGGAGCAATGGGATCACGATAAGGTGAGGGAGGGTAATGACAGATTCAATGGCAAGTATTCCACGAGGAAAATGGTGGTGTTTAGGATGCGGCTTATTTGTACTACTGCTCCAACGAGACCGTTCACGGCATTGAGTTTCACTCGCCCCCATTTTCCGTGCATGGAGTGCCTTTGGTAGCCGACATTTCGTCGAATTTCCTCTCGCGACCATTCGATTTCACCAATGTAATTCCCTCTCTACATTTCCTTATGGTGAGCCAAGCACATGAGCGGAACAGTTTTTTTCAGCACGGAATAGTGTTTGGTGGAACACAGAAGAATCTAGGAGCTGCCGGCCTGACCGTGGTTCTGGTTCGGAAGGATCTCATCGGGAAGGTGAGGAGCACTGCTTGAAAGTGTTTGTTCTTTTCTTTTTCTACCTTATTCTTTCCAATCTGTATGACTTTTCTCTCTCTTGTCCTCTCTATTGCCCTTCTCTCTCCTCACTTTTCAGCTCTTTTCCACTGTTTTCTCTTTTCGCTTCGTTTCCTTATCTTCCCTTTGTGTTGGTGCTTCTTTACCTTTAGGACTCTCTTTTCTTCTTTGCTCCATTTAACTCTCATCACATTTTCAGTGTGCTTCATTTTACACGCTACTCTCTCTAGTTAGTTCTTTTCTGTACACCATTTTCCTACTCTGACATCATACTCACTCCACTTTCTTTCGAATTGTTCTCCACCAGGGGTATCACAATAAGAGGACGGCCAGCGAGTTGGAAACTGAAATGGGAGGGAAATCGTGTGGTTGCGAGGGAAATGAGAAAAAAATACTGCATTTTCAGCATCAATCCATCACTCCGGCTATACTCAGCTATAAAGAGATGCAGGACAATGACAGTCTCTACAATACTCCGGCTGTATATGGGTAGGTGTAGACGTGTTACAAATGCTCCATTTTACAGAGGTTTGGGTTCACAGCGAAAAAAAGCTGTGCTCAAATATTCTGTGCTGTGATTTCGATGTGTTTGTGCTGTTTATGAGCTGCTTTTGTACTGTAGTTGTGCTGCATCCGCTGAGGTTAACTGCCCCTTTTTTAGTGTGTACATTACGAATTTGGTGTTGAAATGGATTCGCGACAAAGGTGGTGTGGAGGCGATTTTTGATATGAACAAGGTATGAATTCTAAACGGCTTCACTATTTCTCAGCAGTCTACATGTTATGTATGCCTATTACAGATGAAGGCGGGTATGTTGTATGATCTCATCGATGGCTCCGACGGTTTCTACAGATGTGCAGTGGACAAGAAATGTCGCAGCTACATGAATATCTGTTTCCGCATAAAAAATGATGATGCATTGGAGGCTGAGTTTCTGAAGGGCGCTGCTGAGCGTGGAATGATCTCACTCAAAGGCCACAGGTAAAGAAGGAATGGCATCTAGTGAAGTCAAATGATGGCTCATGTTGATAAGATTCAGATCGGTTGGTGGAATTCGAGCTTCAGTGTACAATGCAGTCAGCGTTGAAGAGACGGCGGTTCTCGTCGAATGGATGAAGGAGTTCATGGCCAAGCATTCCTAATGGAGAGCCTCTCCAAGCAGAGCAGATAGACCGTTTTTGTACATAATTGAAGTAACTGAAATTTATTGAGATCAAATATCTGACGGTTATGTTACACCTCATTCATACTTTTGCGATTGCGGCAAATGCCGCTTTTTGAGCAGTGGTGAAACCTGTCAAGGACTGCTAAGAATTTAGGTGGAGGTTGACAACGGACTCCTTTGCACATGAGAATGCTGGTAGAATGCCCAAATCGGCATTGAATCCCCGACGAAAACCGGTACATATATGATAAAACGCGGCAAACGCCGCTAAGGCGAAGATAATGGTCTAGATCATTAATGCCGCCACAGAGGCATTTGCCGCGTTTTACCGTACCATAACTAGTTCCGTCCGGCCTCCATGACCTATCTGAACATTTTACCAGCATTCTCATATGGGAAGGAATCAGTTGTCAACCGCCACTTAAATTCTTACCATTCCCGAACACCGGTTTAGCCCTAGCTCAAAAAGCGGCATTTGCCGCAATCGCAAAAGTATGAATAGCGAGTTATTCGTATGGATTCAAGGCGAAGACATTTATATGAACACAGGTTACAAATAAATATTTGTGTACTATTAAGGACATTAGTGTACTTCAGCGACAGTTGGTCGCCGTCGCATACACACCCACACACTTCTGCGGACTAACATCCCTGCAAACGCGCACCAAATATTAGATTTCGAAAAGTGTCTAATGCTGTGGCCCGGGATGAAAAAGCAGGATGATCGCATTCAAAATAGAACACAGCATACGATGCAAGGCAGGGATCATACTCAGTGACAGTGCATATCAGGCATATGGATTTCCTGTCGATGTTGATGATAAACATTGCGTCGCGTCGTTCGTCGCAAGAAGTATGATCCCGGCCTAATGCCGAAATCGCTACACCTCAGTATATTTTCGATTGGGATTGCAAAAGTTTTGATGTACTCCAGTCCATCTAAATGTCTTTCGTGAAACCTATGACAAAAATGAGTAGAACAATAGAAAAAAGTAGAAACAATACAGAAGCAACACAGAGGGGCTCAAAGTAAAAAAGGAAAGATCGATTCGAAAATGCACCGAACGGCCTGAAGACTTCCTCAGCATAGGAAAAACAGCTAATAAGTAAAATAAAATAAAATAAAAAACAGCTAAATAGCTAATAAGTTCTTAAATAACGGCATTCTGACAGACTTGATAATTGCTTCTAACGAGCTGTGATTATCACATGAAAATGTCTGGAGTCTAAAGACACCTCCGTCTTCAAGACACATCGTGAAGAGACTCCGCGTTCACTGTTGAAGGTTGGCGCGAACTCGGTGCACCTATGTTATAGCATACCAGCGGCGTCGGCCGGCTGACGCCGGCCTCTGAAATCGGCGCTTTCTTTCTTCCTGCGCCGGCCCATTAGCTGGCGTAGGCGGCAACACTTAAACCATCGGAAATCACAAAGCATTTTTTACATTGCAACACCCGTTCACCTCCTTATCTGTACCGTGACACACCGGTCGTTCCTCCGTTTTATAGGGTCCTGAAGTGGCTTTTGATTTATTTTAATTTCTGTCATGATAAGGACAACCGCTGTTTGGAATTTAATGAACGTTTTCATGATCCACCGACACCCGGCTACTTTTATTGCCAAATGAAGAAGAATGATGTTTGTGTTTCCTGGGATCGTATTTGCCATCAACCCGCCGGGGAGTCGAAGGGTAGATGAGGTGAAATTTCAGTACAAAATGCGCGCTCCACGGCCACCTCTCACCTCCCTTGGCTTCCCTCGCGACCGCCGGAATTTTTCGAATCGCATAGCTGAAGAATGGCCGCTTCGCGATGGAATCTCTATCTTTCCGCAGTGATATCGATACGTAACACAGTTTACATTTCCATCTTACTTGGTGTAAGATGGGTTGATCTGCTCTTCTGCCGCGCGCGGTATGTTCCCTTCCGCTTCCCTTCCACTTCCCTCGGCGGGTTGTTGGCGAATACGACCCCTGGATGCATATTTTGATTAACTCACATTCCCATCGTATATAAACCCGATTTAGGTTAGTCGTCGTCGATCTAGCACCTACTCGCGCCACAGATCCAGCTCTCGCCATGCATCTCACTCACGACGCCCCCAGGCTGGACAAAGGTCCAGGGATGCAATACTGTCAACAAACCAGCCTCCGAGCTGTAAAGAATGCTTGTTTTTGCGGGAGCCGGTTGCATTATACGACAGAATGCAACAAAACTCGCAAACTTTCCGTCAGAGCGAATTTCATTGCCATGACTGGACGATATGTGAAATGCCTGAGCCGATCGCGGCCAGTGCAAACACCGCAGTTGGTGTCTATATTGTCACGCTTACTCACATCATCAAACATTATGCACTGAGTGTGATGCCATCGAGAACGACGTCAAGGAGCCTCTGGAAGAATTCTACATCACTATTGGAGAAAAGTCCCAAGACGTCAACGCAGAGTACGCTGACGGCCAGAGAAGAAGAAATAAACATGCTGATTAAACGCCTATCGTCTGACGCCTTTTCTCATGATTTGAATGTTGATTAAAGTTATTAATCTGAAGTTTGCTTACAGTTCTTAGAGTTTGGTTATACTCACATGGAGTTTCAAAATGTCGCCTAAAGAGTTCGAATCTACATGAGTCTCCATCGTTTCGTTGAACGAACGCGACTACGCCTACAAACCAGAGTGTTGGAACGAATATTTTTTTTGAATATTCGAATAAACGAATAATTCGAATAATCCACTTCTTCGAATATTCGATTAATCGAATAAACGAATATTTCACTTCTTTGAATATTCGATTATTCGAATAACCCGAATAATCCACTTCTTTGAATATTCGAATACTCGAATTATTCGAATATTCGAATATTATTCGAATAAACGAATATTTGGGCAACACTCTATTGCGTACTATTCCATCCAATCCACTCAGGCAAACTGCGGCATCGACAACGGGTTGAGAAGTTGTCATCTCATAAACTGCACCCTCTTGACAACTCAAATCGCTCGCATTGTAAGCCTGACAACTGCCCGTTGCCCAGCGATGTCCGCCTGTTTTCGGGCTGTTGACATTTTGACCTGTCGCGTTTAGCGGCCTATTTAGCAGCGGTTCACATCCTGCAAGACTTTTCTGTGGCTTAGGAACTACTTTGCACCGACACGGGTCCCCGTCGGCACACCGACACGCGGCGTGTTCGGTACACCCACGTCGGTCGCCCAGCCTCCACTGTGGCTGCTACCGGATGGGCAGGGCTTCCAGATGCTGGGCGGGGCCAATGTACCGCATACTTGGGTAATTGAACCGGCTGCACTCTTGTCACTTAAATTCAGCATACACGCTCTTAAACGTGGTTGAGATACTAACTACGGAAGTTGAATGGCATGGCTCAGAACACAACGCCTACGCATCCTGAAGCGTCAAAAACGACCAAAAGTGACGCTACACGACTGAAGAGTCGACCCCGCACCTGTATCAGCCCGCCCCTGCATTCGCGTCCTCCTAAACAGGGGTGCTGGTCAATTTCCACCGTCGGTGACGTTTGTGGTTTACCTATTGTACCTATTGTACCACCCACAAGCGTCGCCGATGGTGGAAATGGCCCAGCACCCCTTTTTCGAAGGAGGACGCAAATGCAAGGGCGGGCAGATACGGGGGCGGGGCCAACTTCTCACTCGTGTAGCGTCATTGTGGGTCGTTTTTGACGCTTCAAAATGCGTGGGCGTTCTGTTCTGAGCCATACCATTATATTTCCGTAGTTATCTCAACCACGTTTTCGAGCGTGTACTCTGAGTTTTGGCCGAGAAATAGCCGCGAAACAGAAGCAAAATGCCTTTTCCCGAGCAATAGTCGGGAACTAGCCGCTAAATAATGCTGGCTGCGAAATAGTCGCCAAATAATGCTCGCCGTGAACTAGCCGCAAAATACCCGCTAATATGCCGCCAAATTTGTGGTCTGCTTCGGTCTAGTTTGGTTTAGCTTAGTTGAGTTCAGTTGAGTTATGCGCGGTTTATGCGATTGCGAACTTCGTAGTGCTGCTTAGCCGTGGCCTACTCCGGAATTTCAGCGACAACTCGTAGTTACTCGTTGAGACCGACACCATGTCACTGGGAACTCGCCGTGTAATATCTCGCTTCCCAGCTCCATGAGACATCTGGGCGACAACAGACGTTGAGCGGCTCAGGATCTGGCACGAACTTGAGACTACATCCAGCTGGTCGTCCTAGGTGGCTGGAAACCATCGAATTCCACGTCCAGCATTATGGAAGGAGAGAACTTGGGCTTTTGCGTCAGAATTCAGGTGAAGTTCACCGGGAAAGTAGACAAATAGCATCACCTCGAACCAGTTTCATGAAAATGGCTCATTATGGCCTTCATCGTGAGAAATTTCAATGTTCTCAAGTGTTGCTGTACTTATGCGTCGCTAGAAATTTGAACTTTTCTCTATAACTAAAGGTGAAATGGGCATTTCTAGCGTTTTGACAAAATCCTACGAGCGGTTTCATATATTGCACACACTTGCTATAACTATATATTTATGAGGTACTGAAGAATTGTGAGAAATTAGTAGTCACTACGCTAAGAGGTTTGAAATGTAAAATCAGGGCAAAATAGAGTGCGATCTTGTCGAATATTCAAATTATTCGTGCTGAATATTCGAATAAACCGAATATTTCACTTCTTTGAATACTCGAATATTCGAATAAACGAATAGTCCACTTCTTTGAATATTCGATTATCCGAATAACCCGAATAATCCACTTCTTTGAATATTCGAATATTCGAATTATTCGAATATTCGAATATTATTCGAATAAATGAATATTCGGGCAACACTCTACTACAAACTCGCTTATTCTCTGAAGTTTTCGATAATGTTACGAGCAGGTTAAAAGGCTAAAATCCTGTTTCAATGAGCCTTATGAGCTTACAGAAACTTGCAGTTTAGTTATTGTTAGTTACAAATATCGCTATTCGGCAGGCACCCTAGTAGACGTCGGAAGCGTGACAAATATTTGCAGGAATGACTAACTGAAAGGCTTTTGCAACCTCTTCCTTTATTGATCAGTTTCATCGTTTTCCACCCTTCACTTTGCTCGTGCGTTACACATCCTTTCTCAATTTTTTTCTTCACTGCTTATCAAATTTCTTGCTAGAAACCTGTAATTGTTTGCGTTAATTTCGAGGCGAGGTAGCAAGCACGAGTAAAAAAAAATAAAGCAGCATGTTCAGAAGTCGAATTTTGACGGCTCTGTGGCATTTGATTGACAGAAATCTCAAATATACAAAACTATTAGCAAGAAATCCCAAGTTATCACAAGTTGTAGGCAAAACCAAACCTCACCAGCCGCGAAGCGGCTGGAGAGGTACAATCATACTGGACTGCCTCGTTGGACTTGTGGCCACATTATATATGCTACATCCCGATCAGGGATGAGCGGAACAAAAATATGAAATTTCGGAAATCGGTTTTCGGGTTTCGGAACTAAAACTTTTTTATCGGGTTTCGGAAATCGGGCGCGAAACGCCTGAAAATGCGCGGAAATGCGGGTTTCGGAACGCGAAACGCGGAAAAACTCAGAAAATATCTGATATTTTCTTCCTCCCTGATGACCCGATAGTTTCGCATTCCGCAGCGTTTTTTGCGGTTTTCGGAATGCGGAACGCGGAATGCCAAAAATGCGCGAAACTGCGGGTTTCGGAACGCGGAACGCGAAACTCCGCTCATCCCTGATCCCGATTATGCTCTTTCCGTTCAGGTGAACGTGAAAAAATGAAAGAAACCCAGGACAAAAGAAGATAGCAAAATAAGAATCCCTTCTGGAACCCGTGCTAAGTACCTAAGACATCGTGCGCTCTCAAAATGACTCAATTCTTAGGCACAATCTCTAGATTGGGGCTAGCTGAGATCATCAATTAGACTCTAATAACGCGCTCCCAGAGTGTTATGGCCACCCAAAAATGATTTTGGGATTGATAATCTAGCACATCTGGGTCGATAATCCGTGCGAATGTCTAACAACTTCGAAAAGAATAACAGCAAGTGCTCTATTGGAAAATTATGTGGTGGTTTTCTAACTGATGATATTATATTATTCTTATGATATAGTTATTAACTGATGATATTGTTTTATATTAGAAAGACAATCTGAATATCCTTATCAAAAAAAAAATCAGCATGAAGATTGGAGTTACTACCACACATTTCTTGTACCTTATGGCTATTTTGGTTTTCCAAAGAAGTTTTCGGGCGATATTTTAAGCTTTCATGCTTTGCTAAAAGGTTTCGAGTAGTTTTCCACGACTATCTCTTCGTGGCGGACTAACGATGTTTCCAAGTGATAAAACAACGGCATTAGGAAAAGATCGAAGTTGTTCTTCACTGCCAGAAAATCCCCTTCTGGAAGAAGATGATGGGGCAGTCGTAGAATATACGAGGAACAGAGAGCCGTGCTCACAGCTACAGCCAAGGTTTATTGCCAAAGTAGCCGCGGTACACGTCAGCGGATGGAGAAGATGTGAATTGCATGTTCTACAAAATGCTGCGTAATACCGTAGAAATCACACTTCTAAGCAAACTTTTGCTCTCCCGTGACTGTGTTAATTCAAATGGGCACAAATGGTTAGCATCTGAATGAAGAATATATGTACGATGAAGCAATAGTGTTCCAAGTCACAGTTTATAACAGCTTTTGGTGACTGAGATGGGTTAATTTTTACAAAGTTGATGCTAGGTTAACTGAGGTTTCTTGAAAAAGAATTTCCCTATCTATTTAGTTATTTTGACAAGGCGTCATAAAGAGCTCGATTTCGCCCTTTGAACAAAGCTCCTTATCACTGCCCGTACAACTTGTTCTCTGTAGAAATTTGCATTTGAATAAAGAGTGTGGTAGCAGTAGAGAATGATTACACTATGTAACACGATTTTTGTTCCTGGCTTCTAAGTTATATTTCAATTGCTTTTGTCCAAAGTATGTAAAATGACTTCATTGAGAACAAACTTCGCTTACACTACAACAGCACGAAGAAAACACGTTTTTTTTGTGAAAATAGAAAGATTTCTAATTCTTTTTCGGCATTATGAACAGGTTAAAACAAAAATGAAAGTTTTACGGGAAGCAATAAAGAGCCTGGGTCAGTAGGAGAGACCGAATATAATGTTACGCCTTGCCAAAACAGCGTGAACAGAGAAGAAAATTTTTTTTCCAAAAGCGCAGTTATTTCTGCATTAAGTGTTCACTGTGCTCACCTTGGGTGGTGATTCAGTCAGGTTTCAACACTTTTATGCTCCTATGCTCGGTTGTAACCGCTACCAATACATAGATGCACATGCAAGTATCGTCTGGTTCCGAGCCAGATTCACTCTGTTCCCTCGCGCGCTTGTGCGGAGCGAGGGTAGAGACAGCGAGAAATTGTGGGGAGAAGGAGACGCAGCGTACGCACGCAGACACACGAACTTAAATAAATAACACTCGGAAACAGAGGATAACTAACACGGGGGTGTAACCCCGCGCCCCGATTGCCCGTTGTCGCAACGCGAACCCCGCGGCGCCGCGACCTAGTGGCCGCGGCGGAGGGTTCGCGTCGCGATCAGTCCATCGCGGCGAGACGCTAATAGGAGGAATCAACATTTAAGAGAGTTACAGAACAGTTCCGAAAATGTTGCGAACACATTAGGGCATGAGGCTGCGCAACTTACGATCACAATTTCAACAACTTACGGAAGACTTCGGTAAGTTGTTGAAAATAGTGTTCGCAACATTTCTGAAATCTTCAAAGTTTGAGCGAGGAATCGGAATTATCTTTGCCTTGCCGCTACGCCTAGTATACATATAAGCATCAGACTGGAGTTGTTTGACGTGGGAATAAGTACCACGCCTATTCCTTTGCAACGGCATGTTAAACGTTTTAGGGGTCATAACAATTTTAACGCCCTCGGGTTGATTACACGTACCAACTGAAATTGCCGACCGTAGTACGAGCGACAACTTCATTCTCTGGTTCACCAGCTGAAGTCAAAACACCAGCGACCATGTCGCCGCCGGGAATGTCGAGCCATTCGCGACGAATGCGCGCCCGTTAATTTCAAATTCTCGCCGAAACGCCGCCTCCGATTCAAAATATGCGTTTCGGCCGCATGGTGATACCGTACTCGACAATGACGAGTTAAATGGGCCTAAAAAATTACAGCAATCATCGTTTCCTTTTCGACGACGTCAACCTGCTCATATTTTCTACATCGACGGCGTTAACCTGTTCATCTCATGTTAATAAATATCTTGTTACCTATTTATCTCAAACCACGGTGTAACAAAATGTTGAAATAGGTGAGCAGTATACATTGGATCCGACTCACTCATTTTCGGATATGCATCCGAATGAACCGAAATTTTCATGATTCAAAATCCGATTCACCGAAAAAACGTCAAAATCCGAATGATCCAAAATCCGATTCACCGAAAAAGTGCCAAAATCCGAATGATCCAAATTCCGATTCACCGAAAAAACGCCAAAATCCGTTTGATCCGAAATCTGAATCACCGAAATGTGCCATGAGTCGGATAATGATTCGGATACCAAATATCCGAAATATATCGTGATTCGGATCGGATAACGAGTCGGATATTGGTAGATTCGGCATGTCCTGTTACTCAAACAAGCGTATCTGATGTCACGACTCGACATTCCATTCTACAGTAGCCATACAGGTGCGTAGTTACACTGCAGGCATCCAATTGGAGCGCATCGTGAAATTTACGCCGCTTTTTGTTGCGCATCATCAGCACAGATTTAGCGCATACCGTATTTTCTCTTTTAGAAGTACATGTTCTTCTAATACGCAGACCCCTATTTTATGTGTACTTCTATTAGAGGTGTTCTTCTAATAGAGGGTGTACTTCTATTATTCGGCGCAATTTTTTGAATTTCCAATATTAGACTCTTCACATTTCTTGATTTCCAGTATAACACCAAAAACTTGTGTTTAATAAAATTTCAGACTAGGCTCAATTGACTTGATGCTTCCACAATCTCTGATATCATATATTAACACCTTTCCCAAGTTAATTTCTTCCAAAAAAATGTATAAGATCGTTTTCGGTTTTGTTGACACGTGCTTCATCGACTTGTTAGGCTTAAAAACAATTTCGAGGCAGCGTTCACGATGAACTTCATCGGTGACTTTCCACAGTGAAATGATAGGCGAGGAGGATTCTAGGCTCCGAGTGTAGAAAAACGGTAAAAAACGAGCCAGGAGCGGCAAAATAACATATGCAAACAAGCGTTTTAGTGTCCCAGAACCGCCCGGTGATCCACTTCCGCACCCTCGATGTGAACAAATGAAGACTCAGATTACAGGAATAATCAGGTCAAGGAAGTGCTGATAAGTGAGCTGATCGCTTTATTGCACTGATAGGCATCATCTTTCATAGCGGTCAATTCCTCCACGCTCAAAAATCAGCGTAAAAATGGGATATTTTGGCTCAGAAACGCGTCTTTCGCTTGTGCTGTAAGCATACAGGACACCAGACCTTCCGTAAACCGAGGCGATATCGGAATTGAAATTTATTGTGAACACTGCCTTTAACTGATCGCCTTTCGAGCCGCCCAGAGCGATTGAAAAGCGCGGTTCTTGAACGGTTTGCGCTGCGTAGCACCCCCCCCCCCCCCATCACTCCCACCGTCTTCGCGACGCGACAGCGAGTTTTGCTGCGACGCCACTCTGAAAGGCTCTTAGGGGTATGGTTTACTTTGTCGCTGTCATGACCGACAAGCATGCAATCTAGCGCAAATCGCTGCGGGACCTGCATCGTAACAACGGCATGGGTCGTTGTAGGCACAGTTATCGCGGGCCTGTTACAGCGACGGGACGCGGAGGGCGGACATACCTCAAATGGGCCGAAGCCTGTCGTGTCGCTGTCGCGGGCCGAAGCTTGCATCACACTGAGACAGCGACAGGTTTAGGGCCTAGTGCATACTTTCCGCGACAGCGCATATTAGCAATATCGATTTTCGGTCGATTTAGATGACAAGCATTATGTCGCAGCGCTCGTCACGGGAAGTATGCACTATGCCTAAAGGGGGGAGCTCCGCGACAGGCGGTCGCTGTCGCTGTGCAGAGCAAAGTGACAGCGTGTCGCAAAAAAATACCATACCCCTATGGCGCATTGAGGGTATGATTGGCTCCCAAAAACCATGTGTAGTGATCGAACGGGCAATCCTGTTTTAGGTTGATTAGACAGGAACTCACGGATATTTACAAAATCGATGGGAAGGACTGACACTTATGATACTCTTCTATACTAATGCTTCAACATTACACTCACTTTGAAGAGATTGTGAAAAGTGATTGTATGTGTTTGGTTTGCAAATATTCCGAGATAAAGATGATTATCAATGAATCCTTTCATCGTAGTAAGGTAGAAAAAAGTTTTTTTCGAGGATTTTCGCCAGACTATCGATTTTCGATAGACTTTTAGAATTATACCATCTTTTATCCGACCGGATATCCGACTCGGATATTCGGATTCCGACTCACCGAAAAAAGGTCGAAATCCGAGTGATCCAAATTCCGAATCACCGAAAAAACGTGATTTTCGGATTGATCCGAGATCCGACTATCCGTCTCGCCTGTCTATCCGAATGACTCGGATTATCCGATGTTGCTATTTCAACTCTATCCGTTTGAGTCGGATATTCGCGACCTTTGATTTTTGAGTTATCCAAAATCCGAGTATCCGAATTTTTTTGATTCGGATCCAATGTATAGTGAGCAGTAACCACAAGGTCTGGCTCATTAAGTGCTCAGAAAGCATGCCAGCTAGCTTGGTCTTGGCCGTGCCAGCTAGCTATGGCACATTGATACATACCGGAACTTCGGAACATGGGTTTACTGGCTTCCCACATGGGACCGGTAAGTAGCCAAGTAGCCCGTGGCACGCATAAGCGATTCATCAAAATTGTTTTGAAAAAAGAAATGGTAACGGCATCAGGCCACTATTCAATATCTTAACCAGGAACACTGGCCGAAAGTCCACAGAATGGAATTTGAATACCAACTCAAAATGACAGCAGCAACGAAAATAACAAAATGTCCCGAAATTAGATTTAACGCTGAAGATACGGTTAATATGTGTGCCAATATCCAAACGGTAGGGTGCCATCGTCATGTGAATCCGAATATATAGCCATACACAGTAATAACCAGAGTAGGCGATTCCAAAGTTCGGATATAAAGAAAACATTGCCCATAGGAAAAGAAAGACGAGCACTTATTATACTATCTGAAATCAAAGCAGTAAATAAAACAAATGGATTATGAATCACTAGATTTCCACAATGCAAAAGCTAGATTGAATTTTTTCAGTCGTCTTTTTGAAAATCGAGCTGTTCTGAGAGTTGAGAATACCGGGAGGCAAGTTTTGAATCCATCTGGCAAAACGGTTGAAAACTAACTTAAATAAAGTGGAGTGTTTTTTCCTGCGAATTTTCCTATAATGGAGCCAAAACCCATCTGATCTCGCGCTCGAAGACATAAAGATCCAGAACTTACTCGCATCTAACCTCAACTCATTTTGTAGAATGCTAAAACAAAATAACATGTCTGAGTATATTCGCCGATACTCCAACGATTTCATTCCAAAGTGAAGCAGCCCGGCATTATAACTCGACAGATTATTACGGTCAAAGCTTCCAGTAGATCTGTATCACAGAATCTTTCCTGAGCTTTGGACTCCACACTGGCGAGCAGTATTCAGGGTGCGGCAAAACGTAAGCTTTGTGAAGACAAATAAGGATCGCCGGGTCAGAATTATGCATACTGCGAAGAATCGTAAAAAGGACGGAGTACACTCTACAAACTACAGTGTCGACATGTTCAGAAAATTTCTGTTTTGAATCAACTATGACCCCAAGATCCTTAAAGGCAGTGGTCGCGATCAAATATGCTTGTCTTCTTTTCCTCTCTGAAACCTTTCCGGGTTACGAGTAGTAGGACCTATAATAAAAATCGCGAAAAAACGCTGTTTTGGGCCAAATTTGAAGCCTGAGCTTTCTTGCCTTTTGATGGTGAACGAGCCCACTCCACATCATCGGCATCGATGATCTCCAATATAAAGAACATTAGCTGGCTTGAAATTGAATTTCAATCAATGAACTGACTCATCTAGTCAAAACTTTGAATGAAGTGCTTGTTTTTCATGTTCAACTGTTTTATTAGGTAAATTAGCATTTATTTCTTCCTGTGAATGTCGATGATTTTTGACTGCTCGGCATGAGACTGCGATCTTTATGGGCGGGGCTGTGCACGTGTGCACGAACTGGCATCTTTGGGCCTTAGAAACTCTAATTCTAGCCCGTCTTTCTCCGCTCTACCTTCCTAGTGTTTCAGCTGTTTTCGATCTAAGCTGATTTTGTCGTTTTTTCGATAACGTGTTTCATCGAGACCACTGCCTTTAATAGAATAATTGCGAATGTCATCGCAATCACACATATGCATCACTGTCGATTTCGAGAGATTAAGAGGTATGTCCCAGTGTGAAGTCTAAGCTGAAATCTTTTGGATAGATGTTTTGAGAGCTGCACGCACAGCTTCACAATTTTCCCGATCGAAAACTCCATACAACTTGATATCATCAGCGAACATCTGGATGCTAACGTAAGGGTTTGTTTTGAGTAGCAAAGAAAGTTCAATGGTGTATATCAAAAATGTAAAGGGAATAGGACACCCCCTTGTGGAACCCCACTGACGCAGGAATAACTTTTAGACAAACTGAAACCAACTCTCACTGTTATGAGTCTTCCCTCCAAATATGAAGTTAACCAACTCAGAAGATCCCCTCTAATACCTATGTGCTCTAATTTGGCCGCCAATTTGAAGTGGTTGACTTTGTCAAGCGACTTGGAAAGGTCGAGATAGACTACATATATCTACTGGTTTCCCACTATTGATTGCCTGAGAGCAGTCATATATGGTATCAGCGAGATTAGTATATGTAGAAGCTCCTGGGAGAAAACCGTGTTGCTCAGCTGGAATCAAGTGACATTTATTAAGCCAGGACAGTAATTTACCGCTCACTATCTTTTCCTTAAAGGCAGTGTTCACGATGAGAATCGTTTACTGTTTTTCCGCCTATCTTGAAAACGGCCCCATGCTGATTCCAATGATGTCTCTGAAATCGTATAAGACCTTCTGGGAACGGAGTTATGGTCCCTCAAAGAGCGAGCTAAGGAAACATGGTGGACGAGTTGTCCGAGGCTTGTAACTTCCGTCTTTTGCAGCCGATCTATGCGAGCTGACCTGAGTAAAGAGAGAAGTTGAGAATGAAGGGAAGAACGGGGCTGTTGATCGGAAACCATCGCTTATCTCACAATCTCGAGCATTCATTGGTTCACGTCGGTGGGCGGGGAAAGTGCATCTGGGTGTACCGAGCTGACGGGTGTCCAACTTTGGGGCCATCGGGGACCGTTCCGAGCTCATTTTTCCTAATTTTTTCAACGTTAGGGTTGCGCTAGACCCCGCAGCTGCCGATCTCCACCAATAAATCAGACATGGTTTTTATCGTGGACACTGCCTTTACAGGCAGTGTTCACGAAGGAAAAGTTTGCCCTTTTTTTAGCTAAAACGTAAGCTTTGGGTCCCTAGAAGAAGATTAAGAACGAAAAAGCGACGAAAAACGGCCGGTAAGTGGGTGAAAATCTCGTGGGCCAGCCGACCGATTGGGCCACTCCGCCCACGTCCTATAACAGTTCCCCTGAATTTGTGGTTAAATGAGCCATGGTTTCCGATCAAAAGCCCCGTTCTTCCCTTCATTCTCAACGTCTCTCTTTACTCAGGTTAGCTCGCGCACATCGGCTGCAAAAAAACGGGAGTTACAAGCCTCGGACAACTCGTCCACAATTTTCCCTTGCTGAATTTCGAGGGGCCATAAGTCCGTTTCTAGGGGGTCTTGTACTATTCCAGGGACATCATTGGAATCAGCATGGGACCGTTTTCAAGATAGGCGGAGAAACAGAAAAACGACTTCTATCGTGAACACTGCCTTTAACTTTGACAGGAGTTGGAGTAAGGCTGATGGGACAAAAATTCGTGGGTATGGCAGTGACAAGAGCATGCTTCCAAATTTGTGGTACTTTCCCACACAAGAAGGAAATAGAACAAGTGAGATAGAGGCCAACACAAGGAGGAGTGACAACGTTTGTATACCATTTGAGGAATTCCATCATATGGTTCAGTGAGAGATGGTTTCAGCTTTTTGAGAATGGAATAAATTTCATATGGGCTGAAAAAGACAGTAGTACAACTAGTATGGACATAACGAGTATCATTCAAATGGAAATCATTCCCACCAGTTGAAAAAACACTAGAGAAGTATTGCCCAAGAGCTTCTGCTTTCTCAGCATTACTGCGATATCGCGTACCAGTCTGATCAATTATTGTCGGTAAAGGACAATTTGACTTCATCTTCTTGCGTACGTAACGGTACATTAGTTTGAAAATGTTAGCCAAAGCCAGACGACGCTCAGAATTTCCCAGGAATTTCTTCAAAATGGCGGGATAAATCAGAACAGACTTTTTTATACCTATCATCAGCAAGAGGATCACGTACACTGTCTAATAGACGCTGTCCTTGTAAACTAATTATGCGCTTAGGGTATTTTAGGACTGAACTTATTGGATATTTGAAGGGGACAAACATCGAATGGCCGCTATATATTGCACCACAGAATCTCTGACAGACATCCGTTACCAAAGTATATTGGTCAAACAGCCTAAAATAGTCTATGCAGGAAAATAGTTATTCAGTGCATCGAAATCAGCACCAAGAAAATGAGGAGTTGGAACAACATGGAATTCAGAAAATAAATTGCTTACTTAGAAAGTTACAATTGCATGGTCAGAATTTGATAGCGGTGACAACAGCGAGACCGCTGTAATATTGGAGGATGAAGATAAAACGATACGAAGCACATTATTGGAATTAGTAGGCTGATGAACAAATTGTTTGAGACTTCCTTCCGCGAAAAATTCGAGAAAATAAGAACTAGACACTGGAATTGAGTTTATCCAATAAATTTGAAGGTTGAAATCACCAAGTATGACATTATTACTGCGGACAGATTTAAGGTCTTGAAGCACTTCAAGCAGTTCACTATCCCCGCCACAGTTCGAATTCGGAGGACGATAAACCACTATGAAGCGTGTAAGAGAAGCCTTCTCGGTACAAAACAACTCAAAACACAAAACATCTGCTTTTGAAAGAGATATCTTAGTTACAAGGTCTGTACAGAGATTTTCCTTAAAGGCAGTGTTCACGATAAAAGTCGTTTTTTTGTTTTTCCGCCTATCTTGAAAACGGTCCCATGCTGATTTCAATGATGTCCCTGTAATCGTCTAACAAGGGAACCACAATTAGTCATAGTGACCATTCCAAATGAAATGTACTTTTCTAGAACCATTTTCGGACGAGAAGTCCGAATATGCCCATCGCAGCTGCCTAGACCCACTCTGAAAAAAGTTATAGGCACTTTTTCTCCGATTTTCGTACTTATTTTACCCTCCAAAAAGTGCATTATTTTTATGAAAATCCGGAAACTGACCTCATAATCGTGTTCAGCGTCCAAAACTACCCCAGTAAGCAAAGTTAGGTTGAAGGAACATTTTCCAAACTTTGCGCAGACTAACATGGTTTTGGACTTGTACGGATTTTCGGTTGGGCATTCATACCAATCAGAGGGCTCTCGAAGCGTTGTAGAAAAATATTTCAGATTTGACTAAAAATTCGCTCTGGGGGGCTATTTGGGGCGCTGATCACGAATCTGAGACTCATTTATCGATTTTCCGAAGTTTTCGACTGTATTCGTTCACATATTCCCATCTGGGGAGAATTTGATGGCAAATTGCGACTTTTGACGATTTCCGGAATGTGACGACAGATGTGGCTCAAATCGTTCTTCTGGGGGTTATTTGGAGGGCTGAACACGAATCTGATGTCGGTTTATCGATTTTTGGCAGCTTACGGTAGATTACAGTGGGTATACGGTAGTTTGGTCAAAGTCTCAGATTTGTCTCAAAGTTCCCATGTGGGGGTTATTTGGAGTGCTGAATACGAATTTGATGTCCATTTGACGATTATCGGAATATTGAGGTAGGCTTTTCCTCCTAAATGGCATGTTACTTACCGTAACCCACAGTAAACCTTGAAATTTTCACAAGCAAACCCCAGATTCGTGTTCAGCACCCCAGATTACCCATACATACATGTCTTCAGCAAAATCCGAAGAACAATTTAAAAACACCTTAAAAATTTCATGGGAGCCCTTACCTAGCCGCGAAGCTTTAAAAAACGCTCATAACTTTTTTCAGAGTGGTTCTAGGCAGCTGCGATGGGCATATTTGGACTTTTCGTCCGAAAATGGTTCTAGAAAAGTACATTTCATTAGGAATGGCCACTATGACTAATTGTGGTTCCCTTGTAAGACCCCCGGGAAACGGAGTTATGGCCCCTAAATGTTCAGCTAGGAAGCATTGTGGACGAGTTGTCCGAGGCTTGTAACTCCCGTTTTTTGCAGCCGATGTGTGCGAGCTGACCTGAGTAGATAGAGACGTTGAGAATGAAGGGAAGAACGGGGCTTTTGATCGGAAACCATCGCTCATTTACCCACAAATTCAGGGGAACTGTTATAGGACGTGGGCGGAGTGGCCCAATGGGTTGACTGGCCCACGAGATTTTCCCTCACTTAACGGCCGTTTTTCTTCGCACTTCCGTTCTTAATCTTCTTACAGGGACCCAAAGCTTACGTTTTGGCCAAAAAACCTGCACCTTTTTCTTCGTGAACACTGCCTTTAACTAGGCAACAACCACCTCCACCTCTTGAACGTTTACGATCCAAGCGGTGGATTAGGTATGGAAGACCACCAATGATCTCATAATCCGAAATTTTTTCGGACAGCCAGCTTTCTGTGATGAATAAAATATCGGGTTTACGTAGAGAGGAAAAGATGCAATTCATGGAATTTATTCACTAGACTCCGAGCGTTCATCATCCAGCATTTCAAAGCAGGTATACCTCGCGGAATCAGAGGTTTTCCGAAGATTCCGCAGGGATGTCCGAGTCGCGCGAAGATTCCGCAGGTGTATCAGCTTTGCGTGTAAGTTCGCCTTGGTAGACCACCCATTCACGGACACTCTTGCCTTTATTCAGGTCCCGAGCCTGTTGGCGGAGCTCACATTCATGATTCCGCTAGTCACGCGTCATGCTTCTTCGTACGAACACATGAGGAAGACGGGAGCCACGAAGTGAGCGAGCATTAGACAGAGCAATCCGTACGTGGGTGGTCGTCGGCTACAGAATTTTAACCAAACGCGGGCGTTCGGGATCTGGCTTACCCATCCTGAAAATGTCTGATGGAGCGCAGTCAACATCTAGAGCATCCAGGACGGAGTAAACTTTATCCTCGAGCTCCTTTTGGCGATCTTTAAAGCAGAGGTTGTCCCGGCTTTCCTCTAACCCATATATCATCAAGCTTCCAGACCGTTTTTCACTCTCAATATCATCTGAACATTGCTTTCGAATCTTCTCAGCGAACGCTCTACAGCAGAATCCTTGTTTTGCTCAATAATCTCCTGCAAAAGCCCAGCGGCAGACATTTTATCTAAACCCATGGACTCCTCTTGTGGCGTAGAGGCCTCAGCTATCTGTGTCCTGACTGAGCTCCTTGTTCTATAAGTGTGCCGAGTCTGTTGAAACTGTGTCTTAGCCATTTGATCGACCAATAATCGAAAGCAAGACCACCACGAAGGATCGTCGATTTAGGCTTGCCGGGTCATACACGTTATCTTGTGTCAACTAACTGAGGAATGCAGAGCGGTGTCGGCAGTGTAATGGTAACACTTTCACCCGGAAAGCGATGCGATACGGGTTCGATTCTCGCCTGACACCTAAGTTTTGTGTTCAACTCAGTTACCTTGTGATATTTTGGAGTGGTCGATACTTTTCTTGTGAATATTCAAATCTCGCATAGGTATGTTCAAAGAACATCTCGCGCAATCTGGCCTCCCTCAAATGGCACATTCGAATCGCCAAGAACTTATCTCGGTACCAGAGGTCCACGTAGAAAAGAGGTGTAGTTGTAGTAGGGGTGTACTTCAAATAGAGGATGTAAATACTTCCAACCCTCAGCCCCCGCTTTTTGGTGTATTTCTATTAGAGGTGCACATCAAATGTACTTCTAACAGAAGGAATATGGTATATCAACTTATCCTACCTCGTCTTAAACATCGTAGAAAAATAAATAAATAAATACCACTTCAGAAAGCCATTCGGCTGAACAGGTTTTCGAGAGCCGCTGTGAAGAGCTTCGGGAATATACTCCTTGCCACACTCCTTTCAAAATGCTCAGGAGATGATTGTCGAAACCTAGCTTTATGGTAGTTGTGCTCTAGACATGAGTCGCACGACATCGTCGTTGGTTTACAGCTGCCTCAAGGAAAACGTTGATCACCGTTATTGGTTAAGTCAGAATATTGCTGCACGTAAACCTGAAACAGTTTAATCATCTGAAAAGGTACAATTGAGATCACTTTCGTACCCATCCCTCAGCTTTTTAAACGCTTCACACGGAATAATACATTAGAATGTCTTTAGCGATCTGAAAGCACTGAGTTGGAGAGCACGGTTTTTTTCAGTTTAGTCCATGTGAGCGCGGATTTTTTTCGCGCTGGTCAAGAGCGCATTTCCGGACCCTTGCTATTTCCGCGCACTTATGTGGTGCTCCCACATTACTAATCGTCCACTATTCGAGGTTTTTCGGAGGAATAAAAAAAAACTAGCTCTCATGCAGCCTTTTTCACGCAGGTACTTTCATCAAATGAACGAATGATTCATGCCTAGTCAACTATATTACGGCTAAATGTGCTAATCGAGGAGGGACAAATTTGATCTTATCTTCGCAGCAAATCAAGGGTGGTAGTAAATGGTGTGTTAACCGCGAATAAACCGCCACCTCCAAGCCGCCAACATACCACGAATTAAATGCAGTAGAGCCGCCAAATTAACACGAACAAACCGCCACCTCATGGCGGGCTACGAACCGCGAAATAGGTGCCACGGTTTGTTGCCGGTTTAACGAAAGCTGCCCTCTGCTTACAAATACATTATGCGTGGCCTTCGTCCGCATGAGTATTTTCTACACTTCGACACGAACGACGTTTACGGTGGAAAGACGAGGGAAAGACGAGAAAGATTATACAAGTAATGCTATTTATTTTATTCATTAGGAAGAGCATTCAAAGGGAACTTCGTAATATTTTGCTTGTTCGAAACACGATCAGAACGCAATTTTTTAAATTTTCCTTGGAAATCCTAATTCTCGTAATTTTTTATGAGCTCCGTGAGTTTTCAGGACCACTCTCGAAAAGACATGTTAGGTTAATCATTAGCCTCAATCAATCAAATGCGTGTGATCTGACAAAAGTTTGCATTTGTAGTAACTTTGTTAACGTTTTTTTTTTAATTTTCTGAAACGAAAGTTTTTTTGAAAAACAAAAAATTTCTCCAAAGGAAATTTCGAGCGAACGAAAATTTGAAAATTTCTGGACGAATTAGTTACAAGGTATTCTCGGAAAGGTAACGCTAGGGGCGAAAAAGACATTCCGAAACTCGTCGAGTAATGCACAAATTCAAAAAATGTCCTGCATTCAACTGAAATGGATAGTTAAAAACCTATAAGAATGATGATAAACTAGGTAGTCTATTTTCGTTCTTGAAAATAAATTCAAGTGTTTTTTTTTGGAAGCGCGCAACTGAAGTCTGGCGTCCGAGATTGGGATAATGGTGTGGTTTCGGTCATTGATGCAGTTGACTTGTGAAGTGTTTGCCGTCTTCTCAGAATGAAACTAATACCCCGCCCGCAGTTAGTGCTGAAAATATATAGAAACACTGTTACACACTCATATGCGCATCATGAAAGGAAAAGATTTTGTGCACATATTTCAAGGTAAGAATTTGAAACACTTCGAGTGACTCTACCAATACACCAAAGCAAGTGCGTCGCGGACCCTCAAAAAAAAGAGGCCGCGATCGCACTGATCTGGCAATGAAAGAGGGGTATTCGAATCTTGCAGAAAAAGGAGAACAAATACAGTTGGTTTTAGAAACAAGTTCGCATTTCTTTCCCACAAAACTCTCCCGATACGCCCCGACTAATGGTGATTAGACATTACTAAAGTCGCTTGGAAAATTTTCATCTCTTGGCACTAAAAAGTTATGGAAATCCTTCCAAAATGCGAGCAAACAATTATCTCTTCACACACCCATTAAAGCCTAGGATAAGCAATGAATTGTGAAGAGGAAAATAACCTGAAAACAGCAAAGCGCAAGAAATTCAGAGCGAAAATAGAAAAAAAGGAGAGAAGTGTCGGCGCTCGCCGAAAAATTAACAGCTGATTGGGAGGGATTGATTAGTGCCACCAAAGAAGACGGCCAACGTGTTTCAGCAATGATCCCTGCTTTGTTTTTGATCCCTCATCGCCCGTTTCCCTGGCGGGAGCCGTTAAAAGACTCTCCCTTGGAACACCTTTCAGTTTTAAAGATAGGCTGACGTCCAGAATCAAAATGGCTAACAGTGCTATCAAACTTCCTCAACCCTCTGCATTAATTTAACTCGTACTTGCCCTCAGTATAGATGGTCAAAACTGTTCCTACTGTATCTTGCTAACCGCATCCAAAAACTCCTCGGGAGGAGTTTCTCGTTAACCGCCAGTTCCTCTCGCATTTCAGCACTATTTCCGTGCTGTCTGCGAGAGTATGTTAAACGCGAACTTACCGCGAGGATGCCACATGTCGGAATTTTAGAGAAAAAACAGACCTGAAAACGTTTTGGAATCGCTATTTTGCGTAACAAAGGTTACAATTGTTGCTTTTTCGAGGCGTTTTCATCAAAAGTGTAACAAATGCCTACCACTGAGGGATGTTAGGGTGAAACTAGAGCAAATTCTCTCGCAACTATTAGGAGTCCTGCTTTGATTCTGTTGTGGTTAAACTCGCGTTTAACGCGAACTTAACGCCTGTTAAATCGCGTTTAACACCCCCAATTACTACCACCCCAAATGTCTCCGCAAAGTTTGCCCATAGAACTCAACTTTCTTCTTATATCCAGATGCAGGATGCTCGTTTGAGAACAAGAGAGGAGAGATGGGGGTAAAAACAACAAGTGGAAGCGGAAATACGTAGGTATACAGCCTTGGCGATGTTTTAAATGCGCCTGCCTAAGAATAAGCCTCCTTTGTAGGAAAGATGGAAGCTGACAAAACTCGGAGAAAATGAGCCTCTTTTCTAAAAAGGGATGGGTCGAATGGCACAGTTACTGCAGTCTTACTGCACCTTCTGACTCGCTAGTTTCCTTCTTTACTATTCTCGATTATATATCCTAGTATAGTTGTGCCCTGGACGAAAAGACCAAATATCGAATGGATTCGAATGATTCCTTTTTTTAAAGGCAGTGGTCACGATGAAAAACGTTATCGAAAAAACTACAAAAATTAGCTTAGTTCAAAAACAGCTGAAAAACTATAAAGGTAGGGCGGTGAAAAACGGGCTAGAATTAGAGTTTCTAAGGCCTCAAGATGCCAGTTCGTGCACACGTGCACAGTGCCGACGAAAAAGATCGCAGTCTCATGCCCAGCAGTCGAATATCATCGACATTCAGAGGAAGAAATAAATGCAAATTTACCTAATAAAAACAGTTGAACAATGAAAGCAAGCACTCCAGTCAATGTTTTGGACTAGATGTGTAAATAAATCCGAAGGTTCAATTATTGGAATTCAATTTCAAACCAGCTGATGTTCTTAATACAAGAGGTCATCGATGCCGATGATGTGGAGTGGGTTCGTCCACCATCAAAAGACAAGAAAGTTTAGGCTTTAGATTTGGCCCAAAACAGTTTTTTCGCGATTTTTTTCTTATAGGTCCTACTATGAGAGACATAGAAAAGGGTCTAAAGAGAAAAAGACAACAAGCATATTTGATCGCGACCACTGCCTTTACGTCCGATTTTTGAATAGATTCGAATACTCCCATTTTTGACGTCCGATTTTTGAATAAGTTCGAATGGCGTCTTTTTTCGAGGTCCGAATTTCGAATATATTCGATGACCCCTTTTTTCTAGTTCCGAATTTCGAATAGCTTCGAATGAATTCGATTCGAATATATTCGAATAATCTGGAATCGACAAACAGAAAACAACCCAGTTTAGCAGTCAATGTATCCTCTATTTCGGAGCGAATCTTATTGCCATCGATCGTTAGAGTGCGCGCGCGTAGGCTACGTCTCCTGTGCCTCCCACTCTCCCGCCATGCGGTCCCAAAACTTGAATGTGATCTGTCCACTCCACCCACTTTCCTGTGACTACCGAGGAAGTGGGTGGGGCGAGCACACCATAGGCCAGATTCATCAATTATACCCCGAGTATAATTATAGCATGGGGTATATATACTCCGAGGTATATTACCTTATACCCCGATTGTGTGATTCACAGCGCGACAGGCAGCCGTGGTATAATATACTACGGGCATACGGGCTACGGGCACTGCAACACCCATTATTATCTTTCACCGAACATTTTTTGATGACGATACAAAGCATAAAATCTGCAATCGTATAATATTTTGTAAAAACAGAGAAATCTTGTAGCTGTATCTAGTGCATACCAAATGGGAAGAGAACATTTGACGAAATGGCCATTCCGAACGAACTATACATGTCTGCAAGTACCTGATTTTGGCGTATAATTCGGAAACTATCTTCAAGGCGCTGCTAGACTGCTCTAAATGGAGTTTTCCTTATTACCTTCGCGTTTTGCTCATGTCAATTACGGGGATCAGAGAGCGTTTCAGAAGAAAAAGGATTTGAACTAAACTTGGAAAAGTTTACTCTGTTCGGTCTCAGTTATAGGTTCGATGAAAAATTAGTTTATATAATAGAATTAGTTTTTCCTACTTTTATATGAGTAAAGCATTCACTAAATTTCAATTTGATTTGACTGTTCATAAGATTCCAAAATATTGGTTTGGGAATTGAAATAAAAAGGGGAAACCGCGAGCGAGATATCGAAGAGCGAAATCGTCCCATTAAAGGCAGCGTTCACGATAATCATCCTCGTTGACTTTCCACAGTGAAATGATAGGTGAGAAGGATCCTAGGCTTCCAGTGTCGAAAGAGCGGTAGAAAATGAGCCAGGAGTGGCAAAATAACGGCTGCAAACAAGCGTTCTGGAGTCCCAGAACCGCCCAGTGTCCCATTTCCGCCCCCTCAATGTGAACAAATGAACACTCAGATTACAGGAATGATCAAGTCAAGGAAGTCCCAATAAGTGAGCTGATGTCTTGATTGCACTGATAGGCATCATCCTTCATAGCGGCCAATTCCTCCACGCCCGAAAATCAACGTAAACAAGGGAGGGCCTATTTTGGCTCAAAAACGAGTCCTTCGTGTCCTTTCTAAGCATGCCTTGCTATATAGGGCACCAGACCTTCCGTAAACCATGAAGTTATCTTAAGTGAAATTTATCGTGAACACTGCCTTTAAGAAAAGTGGATTAGTAAAATAAACGGAGAAAAAAAGAAAATATATTAAAGGGGTAAGATATGTAGAAAACGTCATCAAATTATGGAGACAATACGTGCTGTAGCGGAACGGAAAACAAAAAATAGGCGAAGAACCCGCTTTTAAGGCTTCGCGAAGATTGTCCGCCAGCTGATTTGGTTGAATGGCGCAGGCGAATCAACCATGGGCGACGTTTTCGTGGAGTATACTCGCCGGGGTATACCGTATACCCCAGCTCCAGAGTGGGGTATAATATACTCCAATTTCCACCCCAAGTCGGCAGGGTATAATTTTTGATGAGTCACATTTTCTGGGGGTATACGGGCGATTATACCCCGACGCGCCCGTATACCCGGGGTATAATCGTTGATGAATCTGGCCTCATATTCAAAGTTTCGGGGCGGCATATTGCTAATGGTTGCTCAATTTAAGCCGCTTTTCAACATTGTTGTTGCAATGAGCCACGGACCTCACGATTTCTGATGATAAGTTGAAGGTGGTTTCAATCGTTGCCTTCGATGAAAATAAATTTTTTCATCCTTACACAATATCTTAACAAATTCAGCTATGCAAGGTAGTCAACCCTTCGTTTCAGCTAATGATATCGACATAGAAATTATTATTAAATACTGCATTTAAAGGCAGTGGTCACGATGAAAAACGTTATCGAAAAAACTACAAAAATCAGCTTAGATCAAAAACAGCTGAAAAACTATGAAGTTAGCGCGGTGAAAAACGGGCTAGAATTAGAGTTTCTAGGGCCCAAAAAGCCAGTTCGTGCACACGTGCACAGCGATGACGAAAAAGATCGCAGTCTCATGCCGAGCAGTCAAAAATCATCGACATTCAGAGGACGAAATGAATGCAAATTTAACGAATAAAAACAGTTGAATAATGAAAGCATCACTTCAGTCAATGTTTTTGACTAGATGTGTACATAAATCCGAAGGTTCATCGATTGACATTGAATTTCAAGCCAGCTGATGTTCTTGATATAAGAGGTCATCGATGCCGATGATGTGAAGTGGGCTCGTCCACCATCAAGAGACAAGAAAGTTCAGGTTTCAAATTTGGCCCAAAACAGTGTTTTTTTCGCAATTTTTTCTTATAGGTCCTTCTACTCGAGACCAAGAAAAGGATTTGGAGAGAAAAAGACGACAAGCATATTTTTTAATCGCGACCACTGCCTTCAATGACCGCTGTGAACATTTTTCAGTTGAAAAAAGCCGGACAAATTATTGGCAGAACTGGTCAACTTCCTGTCCCAATTATTACCACCAACCCACCAGCGGACCAATTTACAAGAGTTCTCAACTGGTTCATATGTCCAAAAAGGCTGCGTTTACGCTGCAACTTTGTATCATTTGGTATTGTAATCTTGGAACTTGCAGGAATCAGTATGCCTCTGAAAGATTTTTTTTTTGCAATTTTAACATTTCTAAAGGGCCAAAAATTTTATGATAAAAACAAACTATAGGAGGTTCTCAAACTATTCAGAACTTGAGCGTGCTACTCTGACCTTCTAGTCAAATTATCGTTAGTTACAGATTCATTGGGCACAATTACACATTAAATGAGGTGGAACTAGTCAAAACGATCATTTTTTTGCAGCGCTGACGAACACAAAAACTGCGGTGAGGACGCAAACCAAACCATGTTGTTTTCCCACATTTTGCACGTGGCGGCGAGGTGCCAAGTGATTTCGAAATCCTTTGACGTGGTCATGCCTGCCAATGGAATACACGGCCACCTACCCTACACCATAAATAGCGACGTGTTTCGAAACTATTCGAAATTACAACTATTCGAATGTTCATTCGAATAGTAGGCTTCGAATATCGAATAGATTCGAATGACCCTGTTTTTTAAGGTTTGAATGTTTTTTTAAGAGCCCCTATGGGGCTATTCATATTCCTCGACGCCATCGCATCACGCGCGTGCGCATGAATACTGCGCATGCGCGTGACGCGCTGGCGCTGAGGAATATGAATAGCCGCATAGAGTATGAATACTTCCCACAAGCAATGCGCGCGTGAAGCGCGTATGAATACTCCAGCCGCGACGCTATATAGGAGGCATGGAGAGTTGGCCTAAACTGTGTCGTCCAAGAAAATCACATGCACGTGTTCTTCACTGTGGTTCCTGGAAGCGGGAATGAAGTCGATGTATGAGTAATGATAAAAATTATGGAAAATCCGATACAGGCGTCGCCGCTACGGCGGAGCGGGCGTGACGCGCGGTCGTTTTTTTATGCCACTCATACTCGAACGCCAAACGTCTACCGCGCTGGCGTTAAGAAGCCCCTTGCCCAAGCGGCGGTTATAAATAGCCCCCCCCCCGAGGGTAACTAAAGTCTGTCTGAATAAAACTGTGTGGAGCGACCATGGCATAGGCATTTTCAGACCTGTAAACTGATTGGCAGGAATATTAGGCAACTATTGAGAATCCCAGTCATCTGTCTGCAGCCGTGCGGAGGCTCGTCCCAAAAATGCCTTTGCTACGGTCGCACGATACCCATGCCGACCGCATGGGCGGACAGCCTCATTCGAACAGACCTCTCTATGAATGCTTCGGATCTCTCTATGAATGCTACCTCGTCGGCCGTATGAGGCCGGCCCTAGAAGGCGACCTCGATTCTTTTTTGGTCAGGCTATTTCAGAACACTGAGGAAATCTTCCGAATGGCTCTTTGCGAAAAATGTTTCTCATCTGCTGTTCTCATTTGCGTTTCTCATTTGCGGTTCTGTTTCTCATTCTCATTCTCATGCTCATTTTTTTTGCTGTTCGTGACATGAAACGCACGTGACGGCGGCTACTTTCTTTTCAGCCATGATTACAGCGTAATCAGACGCGTTTCAAACGAATAACAGTGTTGTCCTGTGTTGATCTACCCGAGTTCCCCTAAATACTTTCGACTAGATTGAATTTCCTCCTTAGCATAACCGCACAACACTCACTAGCAGTTTGGTTAAATGTCGTCAACATGTCAGTGGAAACCGCCCTGGTAAAGTGAGCAAAATCGATTAACATAATAACCTTTAAAGGCATCGTACACGATGAAAACCATATTAGGGTTTTTGACGTTTTCGTGTTGTACCATCCCTAGAGTGACCAACGGTAGCAAAACGCCCCCTCAAAAACGTCAACTTTTTGAGAAAAACCCATTTCTAGAAAGTTCATAGCAAATTTGAATTTCGCGCCGGCATCAACTTGGGATAGTTGCGCGGAGAACGCAAGGAAGAGTTTTACGCTTCGTTCCTTGGCGCAGCGTTGGAAGCAATTCACCGAGGATGCCGCTCAACTACGACTTCAACGAAATTAAAATGGGTTACCAACCTGCTGCGTCCATCACCGCCAGCTGCTTTCGATCGATGCCGTATGCGGAATCGACTGTCGTATGCATTGCGCCCTACGACGCGTCAAGGCACGCCCGCCGGCAGCAACCACGGAGTTTTGTTCCTTGTAACAGCGGATCGACCCCAAGGCCGGCCCCCAAACCCAGGAAGCCGTTTTGAGGTAAGCTAATCTTCATTCAGAGGCGATTTTGGAACGCCAAACTTTCTGCGTGACATTGTCATGACCCACTAGTCCGAATGAACGCATAAACCCAAATATGGTTTTCATCGTGTACGATGCCTTTAAATGAACGTATTTCATGAATCACTAGAGAACGGATTCAATACTGAGTACTATACATTCCATCCGACGGAGTCGGTTTCGGATATGCTGATCGGATAATCCGATCGGATAATTATCCGAAATCCGATCCGACGTCAAAATGGCGATTTCGGATTGATCCCAAATCCGATCAGACGAAAAAACACGATATCCAAAATATCCGATATCCGGGAAAGTAAAAATCGAAGGATCCGATAAGAAAACCGGATAATCGGATAGAAAAACGGTCGAAAACGGATAATTGATCGAATCGAAATTGGATAATTTCGGATGTAAATCGGATAATTCGAATGAAAATAGGATAATCTCGGATAAAACCGAGTAGAATTGCGTTCATTTTACTCAATTCAACAATCGCGCCCTAAAAGTGATGCCGACTGTCCACTGCCCACTGTTACGTGCACGACGCAAATGACGATGATGTGCGACTGTGCTTTACGCGCGCACTTGTATTTTGACGCAAAATTAAAATTTCGCACGGCTTGTACCATAAATCTTGAGCAGACAGGGTTGTAGGTCTAACCGGACGTGAAAATAGATGATAATGAATCATGTCCAACACGTTCACAATCAGGACATTAATCGGGGACTGACTGGTCAATCTTCTGTGCGTAGGCTTTGACGTAGGTAGAATGACCGCATCGAAGACCTGCTAGGATGGTTCGAGCACGCCTGGGCAGGTCAGCTTCTCTATCATCAACTAGAGGAAGCACACCGCCATATACGGTATTGGGTTGAGCAGCAGACAACTATTCTGTCACGAAACGTGTATGCTCAGCGATCTGCAGTCCTCTAAGCGAGTGCTCGGAGGTTCCGAAACACGCAGTACCATGGCTCTATACGTTTTACGCAGAACTTCTTTTGTGCTGCCCCAGGCGGTGCCAGCAAGGGTATGCAGAATGTTGTTGCGTGAATTGGCTGCAGCAGCACGTACACGTACGTGGGTTCTCGTGGAAACGTAGAGAGGGATCCAGGAAAGATGTTTACACCTGCACTTGAAATTGTCAGAATCCCAGTCTTCCATTCAGTGGCGAAGAACCGGAGCGTGTCATTCTATGAGCACTCGTACCCGCCGCAATCCTAGGTACTCGTTTATCTGTCAAATAAGCCCATTCAGAAAAACAACTTTGTATAGAATATCAAACCTCTGGTTCACTTACTATTCGCATTTTGAAAGGGGAGGGAAACTCTGGGTGTTGTGAAGTTGACGGCTGTTTTTCCGGACGCGAGCATTGAAAAAGCAGCCGAACTGATTCGTGGAGCTTGTGCTCGAACTTTTCTATGTTTCGTGCTGTGTACGGCCAGAGCATTTTCCTTACGCCTCATTTTGGTTACCTCGAAAAGTTTCTGGTTTCCGCTGTTGGAATTCCTGCGCGAGCAGCGGCGTGCCGCGGCCGACTCCGTTGCGAGGAATGCGGCCCCAAATATTTAATTGCCCAGGATTCGCTGCGCTACATTTTTTTCCAAACGTCAGACTTCGAAACGTTTTCTGTATCAACATGTAGTCGTCGAAAAGTATGGGCGCAGTGAGGTCACATCCGATTATGATGAAGCTGACTTGGATAAAGGCGAATCTACTTTCGGAGAGGACGATGTGTCGGAAGACGACACCGAAATAGTCGACTGAACGCATGTCTTCAAATGCGCTGTACGATTAAAGCAACCATGTCAGTCCAAGATCTCCAAATATGTCTTGTTTTATGGTCACCACGATAGTTTGTTGTAACTTTTTTCCAATCTGGGGTGGAATTCACAAAACGCTAATTACGTTTCAACCATGGCTAGCGTTTCATCCATGGCTATGAACATCGTGTGCAAATCGATCGGCCTCAAACCATGGCTAAAACGTGGTTATCGTTTCGTGAATTCCAGCCTTGAAGGTTTGTTAGTACCGGTCCAACTGCTCATGTCAACTATTGCTTTAAAATTTCCCAAAACCGGTGATTTGTTTGTTTTTACGAATAATATATGAGGATTACATTTGGTTTTAGAATGGTATTTGCTTGAATACACGGAGTTGAATCTTCGGTACTAGTGAAAAATTTTCTTATCAGTTTTTTTACCCGAATTGTCCTGTGGATCCGATTTCATCCGGTCGGATATCCGATAACCGATCCGGTCAAAAATTCTCGTTTCGGATAGGATCCGTTATCCGAAATTCTCTTTTGGGCCAGTATACGTTTCATCCGACGAGTCGGTTTTGCAAAATCGGCAATATCCGAAAATCCGATCCGACGCGATTTTGGCCATCGGATGGAATGTATACTGAGTACATTAGTCGATGAGTTCGCAGTAAAATGAATTTTCGTGTTTGGTTTTACCTACAGCTCTTAAGGTTGACTCTCACGGGAGCTAAAGCATTTCTGGGTCAAACCAGCAAGAACGAAATATTAAGTTCTCTTCCGAGAATTTGGCCACTGAAGTCGGCATGTCATAATATGGAAGGTAGTGAAACTGCCTTCACAATGCCTCTTTTGCTCCCCAAATGCAGCCAGCTGTGTCATTTTCTGAGAATTTCTCGCGTTTGAGTATCTAGGCAACTACACTTTTCGCCAAGCATTGACGGTGGAGGAGTTTTGAGTGAAATTGCCAGCTAAATCCGTCAAATATCAAGTATTTGTCAAGCGGAAAGAGTGTTTCTCGTTGTTCGCTTCAATGACCGGAAGGACCGTTGGGCGTGGTCCTTCAGACGCCCGGCTATAGCAGCCGCAGCCAATCGAGCAGCCACCTCACAACCGCCAGCCAACATACTGCCGTATAGATTACCTATTATTATAGTTATAGCGTGAGTTTTCCCCTTTTCAAGTGCCTCGACTGGATGTTACTCAAGGGGAAGTCGTAGAATATGCTGTGGGAGTGAGTTTTAGCTTCCAATCGTTAGCGATGGAACAAGTAGAAGACCGGCCAGGCGGAATTCTTGCCAACGCCTTGTGGGAAATACGAAACGGAAATGGCAAGGTGAGTCTGGGTGGCTAGTTTCGGAAGGATTGGCATAACTGGAAAAGCTGCAGGATCCGCCACTGATGATTAGAAAAAGAGCCCGCTCGGTTGACGGACGACGTGGTATGCTAGCACTTGGACTAAAAGAGATCAATGCAGTTCTCAGGGATCTGCAGGCAGATAGGTGAGAATTTCAAAAATTGCTTGTCACTGATGGGGTGTTCCAAGTTGACATTAGACTTTAAAAAAGAAGAAAATCCCACAAGTGCTCATGAAAAATCGATGAGCTATCCGGATATCGGTCTCACTCCGTGCCAATACAGAAAAGACAGTAGCAGAGAATCTTCCAGGAAGGCTAATCCTAACTCCGATCTACTCTTCGAACTCCATTTCGCTACATAGTTTTCACATCCTGCCAACCCTCCGTCATCGTTAAAGGCAGGGTTCGCCATAAATACGATTTTTGAGCTCATTTCATAAAAATGTAAATTTGGTCATCAAAAAAATAAAAATAAGTGAAAATGCGAGGAAATTTGCTGGAAAAACGCTCAGAAACAAGGTATAACAGCTAACTACAGGTGTCGGCCGGCCCCTAATTAGCGCGATTTTCTATAATACTTGTTTATCCGCCTTTTATTTTGCCCTTGAAGTAGTCAGCAGTGTCCAGATGTGCTCAGAAATTGCATTAGAAGCAACATAAAAGTTGACAGAACAGGCTTTTTATAGAAATCTTGATAGTTGGGGGCGGGAGGACACCAAGCAATAACTCGCTCCTGAGCGTTTTTCCTCCATTTTTTCACTTATTTTCACTTTTGTGATGGCCAGATCTACCTTTCCATAAGGATAGCACAACAACCGATTTTATCGAGAACCCTGCCTTCAAGTCTCCACATCACTAGTGCTGCAAGTTCAGAAATTGCACCACGTCGTACTCGATATACAGTTTACCACAACGTTGAAAGGCGATGCTGCGGTTGCTGTCGACACACTATCACTACGGTGGAAAACCTGGCATTTTGCCAGATTTCGCCATCGATCGGCAGCACAGCCGACAATCTGGGTGAGTTAGGGTTTTTTTCGCGCTTGTTTCCGCCATATTTTTGTTTCTGACTCTTTTAGTATTGCGATTAGGGGCTTTTCGTAGTGCATGAAGAAAATTCGCGGTTTTTTTTTAATTTGAAGTAGAATTCTGAAGAAAAACACTGCCAAGCCCGAACGAGCGGCTAATTCCCCTCGCGCACTAAAAAAGGCCCCTACTCACAATATTAAGAAAGTCGAGAAACAGAAATAGAGCAGAAACAAGCGTAAAAAAATGAAAAACCGTAACTCACCCACAATGTCGGCTGTGCTGTCGATCTCGTGTCGACCGCAACCGCGCCATCGCCTTTCTCAGAACATTTTCGTTTACTTGATTTCGACTTTGAGAACAACTTTCTGCTCGTCACCGTAACGAACCACGGTATAGTTGTTCTTACGTGAATAACGTGGATACGTAGAAGAAGTTCGCCTACGTCTCAGAAGAAACAACATCTACCTACAACAGAGTATGTGCTCTGCGAACTGCAGGAAACTTCGTGGAGGAGAAGCGTCTGAAGAGGAAGTTGCGTCGGCAGCTTCAAAGTGACCGCGAACAAGAGTGGACGTGTAGAGCCAAGGAGTTCAAGAAAGCTTGGGAGGAGAAGAATCCGAGGAGAGCCTACACGTTGCAGCGACAGTATAGCGGGAAGATGAAGAGATGTTCTGCTGTCCAAATACCAATGGAGTTGCAGTTGGTGATGCGGCGCTGCCAATATGGAAGGATTACTTCAGTTCACTACTGAATCGTCCAGCGCCATCAGTACCTGAGCTCCCGCATGTTCAGACAGCACATTACGATGTCAATGAGGAACCGCCGACTGAGTCTAGAGTTTTGGATTGTGTCCGGAAAATGAAGAATGGAAAGGCAGGTGGAGATGACAACACCACTGCTGAAATGCTGAAAGCTCTTTATCCGTCTGGGATTCGTGAAATGACCAAGACCATCCGTGCTATGTGGATGAGCGAAAGGATACCCGATTCGTGGAGACATGCGATCATCGTACCTCTTCACAAGAAGCTATCCGTCACGGATCCTAAGGATTACAGAGGAATCTCTCTACTTCGTGTCATGTACAAGGTTTTAGAACGTATCATTCTCGAGCGACTTACCAGACATCGAGAAGGAACGATCAGAGATGAGCAAGCCGGTTTTCGACCTGGAAGATCGACCATCGACCAAGTGTTCGTCGAGAAGAGTAATTGAATCGTGGCAGCGGTTTTCGAAGCCATTACAGCTTGCTTTTTGGACGTTGAAGCCGCGTTCGACTCTCCTCATCGTGATCGATTGCTCAATGCTCTGCGAGCAGATGGAGTCCCGGAAAAGTATGTTCGGTTAATCGAGGACATGAACAAAGGAACAACAGCAGCAGTTCGTACACCTGTGGGATTTACGTCAGCTTTCGAGGTGAAAACAGGAGTAAGGCAAGGAGCCGTTGCAGGACCTTTTCTTTTCAACTTCGCCGTTGATGACATCATGCGTAGAGTTGCAGAACAGTTTCCTGCGGATGTGATCCTAACACCATCAGGACGCTCCCTTGTCGACCTGGAGTACGCCGACGACATTGTGTTATTCGCTGAAAACAACGCAAAACTGCAAAGGATTGTGAACCTCGTTTCGAAGTATGCCGCAGCCTGTGGACTTCGTCTTCGTCCCGACAAATGCAAGCAGATGTGGGTCTCTTAGAGGCCTTCAACGGGAGTTTGTGTGGACGGACAACGTATCGAACTGGTGGACGATTTCTGTTATTTGGGCTGTTTGCTGAAGAACGATGGTAGTTATGCAGCGGATATTCGACAATGATGTGCGAAAGCTACGTCTGCATTCAATTCTCTAACCAAGTGTTTGTGGTCTACCACCATCGCGAAGGGAAGTCAAGTTGCTCGTTTACTTATCCGCTATTCGCGCCATCATGATGTACGGATCGGAGACGTGGGCAGCACCGAAGACGCAGATGGAAAGGTTGGATTGCACGGAGAGGAAGCTTTTTAGGCGTTTGCTTGGATATTTCTGGCCGCGTGTATGCCATAACGAAGACCTTTACAAGGAAATCGACGCAGTACATCAACGCTTGACACGAGGGAGGTGCCAGCATCTCCTAACGCCATCTCAGGCAGCAATGGAAAGTCGACTTCGACTGCTCGGGCATATACTAAGAAGAACGCCGGATCGTCTCGTACAACACGCTTTAAAAATGCTTCCAAATTCTGTCTGGAAACGGCCACCTGGGCGTAGGCGAAAGTTCTGGACGGATGTGGTTAAAGAGGATTTGAAGTCACTCGGCATCGAAAGACAGTTCAGGCGCGATGTTTCGTTTCGCAGGAAATGGAATAGTGAGAGCTGGATGGAATGTGTTCAAATTGTGGCTGAAGACCGTGAAAAATGGACACGGCTGACTACTAGGACGGCACACCTCGGTGAAGATGCGGAATGACCGCGTCAGGCAAAAGCCAACAGATTAAGTCAAGTAAGTCACGTGGATAACAACTTGAGACTCACCAACTTGTCATAAACAATTGCTCTTACTGTAAGAACAACTCTATAACAAGTTAGCAGCATAATGCTGTTATCTAGTTGTTGATACCGTATAGCAGAATGTAGCTGACAAGTATAGTCTATAAACTTGTAAACAACACTTTGCCATCCACCCAAGCACTACTCTGTCGCTGCATTGATTTCTAGCAGTGAGAAATACTAGGAAACAATGAAGGGATAAAGTAGCTTTTCCCAGTTGGCTCAAACCTTATCTCATGTGTAGAACACTAACTAGGGCTTACCTTACATTTCCGGTGGGCTTTTATAAAACCATGTGTTGATAGTTGTAGGCATGTGACACAGCATTGATAATCCATTTTCTGAATCCCCTAAATGCCTCAGAGGTTCAATTTACAGGAGATTTCCAAAAGTGGGCATTTTTTAGCTTTGCGTAGATAGAAGGGGTACACGAATGGCAATTTTCAGGATGTTCAAAAAAATTGTATGAGATTGGGCTGAAAACTTGTTTCTAGAGGGAGAGCAACGTCAGTTAAAAGGCTTTATGCCTACCGCAACCTACAGTGACCCTGAGTCTGGCGAGGACTAGACCTTTTCAGCGCTCTAAATCACCCCCATATCAAAGTTTTGAGCCGAATCCGAAACTTTTTTCTTAAAGGCGGTATTCACGATAATCTTCAATTTTGAGATTATTTGCTATATTGATTAAGTGACCCATGGGTAGAACTAAAATGACGTAGAAATTGAGAAAAACGCACCAGAAGTGCGCGAAATCCTTAAGTATCACCCCGCCTCTTAAGTATCACAAGAAGTGTTTGTTGTAACAATGAAATCTTTTGTGGACCCGTCCTCTGCAATTCTCTACTCTCTGTGACTCCTTTCTCTCCTTAGGGCCCTATCTAATCCTGCTTTGCATAAAATATTCTTCTATTTTCGATTGACCCAATTTTTCACCGGTGGCAACCACCATCCAACCGGACAACTAGTCCATGTTATAGGATAATGTCACTGAAATACGACGTTTTAATGCGTTTCTCGCCGTTTCTTTGTGGTTTTGGTATCACTTGGAGGCCAACGAAATGTTTTATGTGAAAAACTCGGGGATGAAAATCTTCGTGAACTCTGCCTTTAACACCCCAAATATTCCCTGATGGCTGTACCTTACCTTACTCTTACCTTTTTGTGAAGCAATGAAAAGGCCATTTTTCGGAAACCCCGCAGCCATTCAGGGAATTTCAAGCACGGAATATCTATGTACTGTCACAGAACTACATCAACGACAACATAGTTTTCCAAATCTCCACGGGAAGTTTGAAGCAGTCCCTAGTAAGATACGGATCGCAAGTCCTAGAAAACACCGTTCTGTTGACTCGCAGGTAACCCTCACGGCGGCGGCGGGGTGTAACTCGTCCAAACGGACGCACGTGTTATCCGTGGATTACGAACAGGAATTGAAACCTCCGGGTGTGCGAAACTCTTGTATGGAAGTGCACACCTTCACAGCCTTCACAGCTACAGAAGTCTGCTCTTTAATAATCCCCATTATTGCGGCGCGACTCCTCCCTCCGGACTATGCGTAGCCCTATAGTGCGACGCATGGTGCAGGCGGCTGGCCGCGAGGGGCCGGCAGCCTCACTGGAGAATGGGGTTTCGATTCGCAAGTGGTGATCTACAGTCGCAGCTCCGTCCATTCATCAGACTAAAATGATTGCGCGGTCGCTCCTATTCCAATTTGAAATTGATACCTTAACCTTGAAGCGTACCTCAGAATCGTGGGTTTACACACTAAATTAGCCGTGGAGCACGAAAACTGCTAGGGCAAGATCTTCGCAGCTGCCTAGAACCACCCTGAGAAAAGTCGTATTCGTTTTTAAAAGCCTGGCGGCAAGGTAACGGTACTCCCATGAAATTTTTGGTTTACGGAGAATTCGCCCGATGCGTAGCGCGTGGAGAATATGCCCGCGAGGCCACTCATTGCAATATGACCACTCATTGCTAGCATGATGTTTTCTAGCGCAAGCGAAATCTCGCCCTCGCGACGGAAATTTTCTGCCCTCCTTGCGGGTATTTTCTCCCCTGCTTGCGGGTGAATTCTCCCCTCAAGGCGGGCATTTTCTCCTCTCTCGCTGGCAAAATCTTCTGCTGAAATGTACGCGTGCGGCTCGGGCAAAATCTCACGTGATCCTGTTAGAGGATTTACCTCTCAAAAGCGGAAATCACGGAGCGAATTTCACGCCAGAAAGGGAACCTTCGGGAAATGTGAAATTCCTGAAAATTTAGCTTCCTGGCAAGACTAGCGATTTGGCGACACCATATAGAAGTAAAAAAAAGTTTAAAAAGTATCTTGAATTATCTTTAAAAATGTTCGGCGTAAAATAGCTTTGAGTATTGAGAAGGCTAGGAAATGAAGTGAAATAACTAAAAATACGATTAGGCGGTCAATTATAGACCAACTATCGAGAAGTAGGGACAGACGAAGGATCGGATTTTACAAGCTTCTCCGTTAAACTTATCGAAGCAAAACCAAGCGGGCAACAAAAACATTAAGCCGTTTTTTTAAAGCTGTAATAAGGGAATTAGCGTAGGTCAAGGTAGGTAAACGCAACGCTCTAATCCATATCGCGCTAGAGTTTGCTTGGATAAGTTTAACGGAGAAGCTTGTAAAATCCGATCTCTCCTCTGTTGCAACATCTAAATGGTTTGTCTATGGTTGACCGCGAAACTACTACTTTTAAATAGTTTGTCTACGATTTTTGGCTGAGACTTCGAAAAAGGGTCGAATAGAAAAGGATTAGCACTGCCAAACTGTAATAGAAGAATCAGTAGAAGAAACCAAACAGGGCAATATGAAAAAAAAAGGGGAAACAGATGATCAGGAGCAATGTGAGAGTGTAAAAAAATGGCAATCGAGAATCTTCCATGTTTCGAAACCGGCGCTCGCCGTTCTTCGAATTGTACTTTAAGTGAATTGAAGCTTGTTTCTACCGTTATATCATCTCTAATCGGCCGGCAAAGTGGATTTCAAGTCTCTTTCCCCTGTGGATGAGCGCTATGTGGGGATACAGTTGTTTTGAAGCCAATTCATAGTTGATAGTCTCTGGCAGAAGTCGATCCTTAGTTGAAATGAAGTGGTTTCAAGCTAAATTAGTCGAATTAAAGTTGATTTTGCTGGTGATTGCTGGAAAACAAGTAATCCAAAAAGTTCTGAGTTTAACATTGCCGTAAACGGTATGTACTTGTTTCCTTTAGTAACAGAGGGTGTGCCAAGTAAACGGACACTCCGTTGGCGAGCGAAAAAACTTTCTGAACCCCAACCGTCTGTTAAAAAAATGATGGTTCATTTGTGATTATCTTGTTGTTTGCATTCTGGTCATCTGAAGTCTCACCTGGATGTTGACAGGGGAAACTTCTAATCTTAACAACAGTGTTTACGACAATGGTTGTCGGTGAATTTTTGCAGCCGAATGCAGGTGAGGATGAAGCTAGGCTCCCAGTGTCGAAAGAGCGTCAAAAAAAAACGAATTTAGCGGTAACAGAATGATCGCGAACAAGCGTACTGAAGTCTCCAGAACACCTCCTCGCCATGAACAAATGAAAACCTACATAGATTGTGGTAGCAACAAATAATCCAATGGCTTAAAGGCAGTGTTCACGATGAACTTCATTTTTGAGATTCTTCGCAAAACGACTTTTTGGTCCCCTGGCAAAACTGAAATAACGAACGATTTGAGAAAAACGCACCAGAAGTACACGAAATGCTGTAATCTTTTTCTGCTCCGTAGGCTACGTCCATACGTCGCGAAAACGCGAGCTCTCGTTCCTAGTCGCTCCGCACCGCTTATAAGCCCCCACAATCAAATGGACACGAGAAAACACCTCCCGTCTCGTGTCCATTCGATTGATGACGTTTAACAGAGTGCTCAATCACTCGAGTCGGTTTGTTGGCTGTTCATTTACCATGGTTTGTGAATTTACCACGGTTTGACTATGGGAGACGAGGGCATTTGGCATAGACTGGGTTTTAGGTTCATGGTTCAGGAATAAAGCAGTATGCTTGAAACTTGCTGCTTCTTTTCCGAGAAGAGTGAGAGCGGCTGACGAAACATACCCTCGGGTTCCGGGCCTGATTTAATGTGTGCAATTGCGGACTTGCGTCGTGTGGGCGCGGACAGCTGAGAAAAAGATCAAAGAACTAGGAAAAACCTTGAAAATGTAGAAAAAAACTCACACGATCAGCTGATGAGGGGCGGGCGCGGAAGCTCGTACGAAAGCGATGCGTCGCGCCCCCACGACGCAAGTCCGCAATTGCACACACTAAATCAGGCCCGGAACCAGAGGGCATGCAAACAATGTGAATCGATTGTGCGTGATCGCAAGGAGTGGATGCTGCCGTACACTGAAAGTGTTTGTTGTGACAAAGAATTCTTTTGTGAACACGTCCTTTGAAATCCTCTTCTCTGTGTTGCTCGTTTTTTCCTTTGTACCTTTGATTTTCTTTCGAAATAATACTGTTCTGCACAACACATTCTTCCAATTTCGATTCACCCCATTATTAAAGGCAGCGGTCGCGATCAAATATGCTCGTCTTCTTTTCTGCTCTAAACCCTTTTCTGGGTTCAAAGTAGTAGGACCTATAAGAACAAATTGCGAAAAAACCGCAGTTTTGGGCCAAATTCAAGCCTGAACTTTCTTGTTTCTTGATGGATGGTGGACGAGCCCACTCCACATCATCGGCATCGATGATCTCTAATATCAAGAATATCAGCTGGCTTGAAATTGAACTCCAATCAATGAACATTTACCTTCCGACTGGCCTGCTAAAATACATTGACTGAAGTGCTTGCTTTCAATGTTCACGAAGTGGAATCTTTGGGCCCAAGAAACTCTAGCCCGTTCTAATTCTATCCCGTTTTTCACCTCGCTACCTCATAGTTTTTTAGCTGTTTCCTATCTGTAGTGATCTTTGTAGTTTTTTTCGGTAACGTTTTTCATCGTGACCACTGCCTTTAACCGATCGCCACCACACAAAACTCGTTCGGTTAGCGAACAACTAGTCCAGACCAAAAAATTCTTACACTGAAGTAAGGTGTTTCAGAGCGCTTTACGCTCTTTCTTCGTGATTTTAGTGGAACATGGTAGCCAATATTTAAATTTGGCTCGGAACAGCGGTTTTTTTGCGATTTTTTATTATAGGTCCTACTACTCTAAACCCAAATAAGGGTTTAGAGTGGAAAAAAGGACCAGCATATTTGATCGTGACCACTGCCTTTAAGCGTTTGCCTCTAGATAACCAGGGGCGTGTGCCTGCCGCTTGGACGATCGTCGGCTGACAACGGGCAATCATGTATCATCAAATCAGATTCTTTGCGCTCCCCATTGAAGCTTGGCGCTTACTCGATGCGCATATGCCATGACATAATCGGTGCGATCCGTGCCGACTGTACATATGAAAACGGTGTGTGCAAAACGCCATGTCAATAGACGTTTGCACGCTACCATGCATTGCTGGCTTGAAGCTAGCCGCGGACCACAGATTTTGCAGCTGATTAAAGGGTAGGTTAATGAATATCTCATGAAAATTTGAAACTTCTTTCATTTGACTGAGCTTCTGGTTTTCAATAATTGATGGTCGGAGGTGGCGACCAACATGTGACACCGACAGATAATGTTGTCGTGAAATGGACAATTTCAGAAATGGTCTGACTTCTTGATCTTCTTGGACCCACTGCATTAGCAGCTACTCCGGCTACGTAGACATAGTTATAGTTTTGCCTTCGTCGCAGTTTTGTTATGGTCGCGTAAGGCAAGTGTTACAGAGACACCTAAAACTATCTGAGAATACAATGGTATATGGTCGTTTTCAATGTCTGTCAATCAACAGGAACACAGCCCTGTTTTGTAAGGTTCCCGTCATAGTCAGCCGATAGGGTGTAGCCAGCCCGGTCAATGCGTATGCAATGCATTGCTCACTCAGGTCGAAAAATCTCCCCCAATGTGTCCGGACTGATCTGGCCTGTCCCGTCCGAGGCCGCCCCGGTCGATATGTATGCTTAGGCATCGCTCATAGTCCTCACCGCAAGCTTGGCGCGCGCGTGACGCTCGGGAAACGCGGTGGACTATGAAAGTTCTCACCATGCGGCACACGCGGGACGCGCGTCTTGCGTGTGCCGCGTGGTGAGAACTTTCATAGTCCGCCTCGTCACGGTGCCGCCCATCCAAGACCGCCATAGCGGCACCGCCCAACCCGCTATGGCGGTTTCAGCGTTTCAATCAATACTCGCTTCTCAGTCTCATTCCGCTCCACCATAAATAATTCTGGGACGATCTAACGCTGCAAAATGCAAATGCAAGCAGGGAATTTCTGTGCATGTCACAATTGAGGCCCAACTATAACCCGCACGCCCTGGCGGTGCCGCCGGAAGTTTCATAGGGCATTTTTCATAGTACTTACCGCAAGCGCGGCACGCGCGTGACGCGCGGGACGAGCGGTGGACTATGAAAGTTCTCACCGCGCGGCACGCGCGGGAAGAGCGGTGAGCAACTATGAAATCTCCGGCGGCAACGCCATGGCTGTGTGAGTTAAATTTGGGCCTCAACTGTGACATGCACAGAAATCCCTGGCTCGCATGTGCGCTAGCGGTGAGGACTGTGAAAGATGCCTCACTGAGGTAGGAACTCCCCCCCCCCCGTTGTGGCCGGACTGCGCCATCCGCAGTGCGCTCGAGTGTGCTAGCCTAGTCGACATGCATAGAACCGACCACTAAGGAAAGGGTAGTACGGCAGTCCGGCATATGGCCGACTAGAACGAGGGCCTGAGGGATTCTGATCGTTCTTATTTTCTTACAGGGAACAAGAGAACACTCGTTTCGGCATTCTTGGCAGTGCTCTCGAGGAGATGAAGTCTATTCCCTATGAAACAGCTGTGGGTTTGACGAGTGATTATGACGTTTGATGGAGCCTATTTTCAAATTTCATTTTCAGTACGCAAGAAAAGAAGAGAAAGTTATTCGTCCAAGATCGGCAAATAACAAAGGAATGATAGCTCTCCTTCTAGAGAACAGGGATGAGGAAGAGCTGGAGAAGCTTGGAATGAAGGTGATTCGCCATAGATTCGGATCCTTGTAAGAGGATTCTAGCTGAAATCTTTCATGTTTTGACCTGTAACTGATGTCAATTTTATAAGGAAATACACATTTTTCAATCAAATACCGGCGTCAAAAAGACTTTCTACACATACACTTGCATTCGCCTCATTGAGTGAAAAACGAGAACTTACTGAAGGACTCATTCCGTCATTTCTGAAGTGAGCTATGGCGATGCGGCGCTTTGTGAGTGCAAAAAACGCCGCAAAACGCTTTTTTTTGCAAAAAAAATTGCGCGGTACTGTAGGCGATAGATTTCTGATCCACTTGTTAGAAGAAGTGACTAGTTGATCACCCTTTTCGAATTCCACAGTAAACGTAAATATTTCCGCAGAAAACTTTCAGGAGTTAATGACCGGTAAACCTCGACGACCCTCACATGCTGGATACTCACCATCTCAACTGGAAGAAGAGTCTGCCCCTCCAGCTCCTAAGAAGGTGTTCGTGCCGAAGATGAAGTCGAGGGAGAGCAACTCAAGCAGTGAGCATGAAGTCAAAGCAGCACTGCCCTCCACTGAAGAGCACCGGGTAAGCCCTAATTGCTGAATTTGCCTTCAGTGGTCTGCGGTTCAGTATTGAATGTTCAGAAATCGTTCTCACATCGTCTATCCAGAGATGATGGTCCCATGATTCCATTGAAAGCAGTGCCGCCTGATGTGACCAGCATCAAAGACGAAAAGGAAGTTATGGAAAGAGTCGATCCTCCTGACAAAAACGACATGATAATCGACCTGTCCATGGCCGATTTTCAGACAAAGGTGAATTTTCCATCCGCTTTCACTACCATCTTCAAGTTATCTAAAAATTATGCTTTCCATATAATAAGCCATGTCAAGAATTTCTGCTTGGAATGATTCTGTGTTCCTAAGCGGCCACAAGCAGGCAGCCGGTGATCACAGTCATCTACTGATGTGTCAGACTGCCGATAGAGATCGCATTCCAATCATCTTTTCCCCAAAGCTCATATGTATGTATTGGATTGAGGAATGAGTTCCCGAGCTTCCTCTTTTTGGATTTTGTTCACCTGCATTGTTTATTTTGTTCTTCCGTGACATAGCAAGCTTCTTCAGTGACGAAGCAAACTTCTTCTTTTATCTGATTTTAATTTTTTCCTCTCGTAAAACTCATCTATTTTCAATTCAAAGTGTAAATTTTGAAACTGATTCTGATCTCTTGTTGGGGCGGGTCTTGTGAGCCCGCCTTCTCTGCAGTACCCCAATTTTTGAAAAAAAAAGAAATAAGCTCCAGTACCTGCGTTAATAGCAGTGGGCAAGGAGAAGTAGAGGAGAGTATGTAAGGGGGAAAATTCAGGTCCTCTATATGGCAAAACATGACCAATGGGGACCAATTGAAGCGGAGGTGGAGAGCGTACAGCGCAACGACTTCTCGATGTCCGACCAGGTGAGTTCAGTGATTCAATTTGCTGTACTTGGCCAAATTCTCATCCAGATTATGAAGTAATTCTTATTAATCGAGGCCGTTTTCAATTCTTTCGAATTGCCGGTTATGCTAACTTTGTCCTCATCCCTTTCATCCAACCTATCCCTACATAGACCTTGTGTCTTCTTAATTGACTGATACGTGCTACGGCTACTCCGTCACTAAAAAGCTGCTTTTTGAATGCCTTCCGATATTCCTCCTAATATGCGGATTTGTGAACTACTGCATTCTCGAGCCAAGATCCGAGCTATCAAGTTTGCCTTGGACGCGTTTCCCTCCCTCACAATAGCTCTAGCGAGGGCTGTCCGGAACTGCTCCTTTTCCGATTCCGTATTTTCGGTACTGTTTGGGCTGTTCTGTTCCGTTAACGGGTTTTCGGATCCGCAAGCGGAAGAAACTACGGTTAACGATGACGCCAACGACGCTCTCTCGTGAAGGTTGTTTATCGCTCAAAGGATGCTGAAAAGCATATCCGACTGAGTGTGTTTAGTCAAACATCTGAGCCTGGCTCACGCTGTTCCACAAAAATATGCCCAAGTTGTGCTCCTCCCCATGCTACGCAGACACGAAAGAGGTGTGGCATTGATCTTAGAAGATTTTCTGAGAAATAGGTTTCAAAATATTTTCCTCTCCAAAATAGGTTTTGTGGAGTTTTCTTCGCTTTACATATCCCTCTAGTTTGTAGACCTATGCACCTGCGCAAAGCAATACCAATTATGATACGGTTTTTATGCGCTACACTGCCCCAGGAAACTGCTATATTGAGAGAATTTTTAGGACTGCTTTTTGAGATCCTCGAAATCGTGGAATACCTTAAAATCGTTTTCATTATACTTCGAATGATCCTTAGTTTATTGATTGAAATCACACTTTATCGAAGAGACGAGGCGATGAGCAACGACGATAAGTGGTGTTGATAAATTCTAGAACTTTTCAGTTCTCTTCCGTTTCCGGCGTTTTTTGGTCATTTTTCTGCAAATTCTGTTCCGAAAATCTCGAGAAAGATTTCCGCGCAGCCATGGTTCTAGCGATTGCGTGAATCGGACCCATCTTCGCCAGCTACTAAATCAACCTTTCATCATTGACTAAGCTTCCCAGAAAGCGGAAGACAATTTCGGACCTAGGAAAAGGTTGAAGCACGATGAACAGTCAGCCAAATAATGAGGTATTGTAGTAGCACTTGATTGAGCAATTGTCCGAGATGATACAGTTTTATTCGGCTAACGTTTCGGCGTTTTCGCCTTCGTCGGAGCCTGGAATGCGAAAGACACATAAGGAAATAATGAGGGTTTGAGAGGCTGGCCTTGAGATCCTACTGGAGTGATTGCTTCGCACCACAAAGTAATTTCCTCTCGTATGATCGTTTGCTGTGTTAGAATATTATTATTTGGCACAGGTTGACCCTTGACAATTGAGGTCGGAAAGACAGCGTTTTTGAAAAAGGTACACTTCTATGATACAATCAATGACGTTTTCTGCACTGAAGAACAACGAAAGCGCTTTCAAGTCAAATCTCTTTCAATAGCCTTTTTTGAGTATTACTGTGATGCCTGTTGTCTTCACCAGCTTCGCGTCTTGTCCTTTTTCTTCGTCATTATCGGCATACTCACTTACCCCTACCGCTCAATTATATAACTTTCACCTAGATAAAATACGAATTGAGTTCAAGAAATTTTTGGAATTGAGGGTCTACAAGGAATTCACTTACCGCCTGGTAACTGATTGTTAGGATACGAAACCTTCTCTGTGTATGGCCCGGTGAATCTTTCTACTCCATGTATTCCAGCAAGGATTCACGGCGCTGTTGTTGGCAGTAAAAGAGGGCAAACGACTTCTATTCGAGAAATTGCTCGCCAAAGGAGCTGACATCAATGTTGTCACCAAGGTAGGTCGTTAATGATTGAAAGAGAATGTGGAAGATGAACGGATGAGCTACAGGATAAGAGGAATGCGGCTCACATTTGCGCAATGTATGCCGACAAGGAGATGCTGGATGTGATCATCCATAGGAACCGCGATCTACTGAGGCGACCGGCTGGGGTGAGTTCCAGAGTATCCTGTCGTTCTCTTTCCGTGCTTCACTGTTCTTTGTTGTTTACACATTAATTAGTTAAATGTTTTTGAATATGCAAACTGTTGAATTTGGAGCCTAGCTATCCTGAGCTTTCACATATTTATATGCCATCGGCTATTCAACTTGAAATACCTTGAGAGTTGAGACCATCGCTCCGTCCTTGTTCTGACTCGAGTAGTCGGGATGTGGTCGTTGGAGTTGAACTCTGGAGAATATCTAGTGAGCTCTCAATTTCGAATATCACCAGCAGCGGAGCGGTGGGCCTCGGTGAAATGTAACTGGTGATAATGATGTTTCTATGAAAAAGCAACCGCTCACCGCTGGTGGTAAGTAAAACCGAGAGCCCACTAGAACTGCCCCAGAGCTTAAAAGCAAGGTTTGGTCAAATCGTGTTAGGTAGGTTGGGCTGGCATAGCTGAACATCGTCTGAACGTTTCACAAACTCTGAGCCCTTACTTCTGGAGAAAACAGCCTTTAAATCAGGGATTACGGTATTCGCAACACGATAATCATTGCCAGAATGACCGATATTTACACTGCAGTTCTGAAGAATGAGTGGACGATGGCTAAAACATGGACGATGGACACACTTTTCTAAAATATCGGTTGACGGAAAAGGCTGGAATAACTTGAAAAAGACCGGTTTTTTACGCAGTTTTTGCATGTTCCTTCGAACTACCTGTAGCATGCACACCGATTCAGTGGAAAATCTTAAAATCGAAATTCTGCCTGGACCCTGCCTTTAAATTGAATACGAGATATTGATGTTTTGTAAAGTAGAACATAAGGAAACACAGTTAGTCCGGTTAGATATAATCTAACCAATGAATTTATCAATCCCTTTTTTAAATAATCATGATGAAATTCTGATTTCATAGTACTTATTCGTTTCATTTCTGAACAGAGCTCAGATCCGGATCATCCATTACACCGGGCGAACCAACCTTCGCATTCATAACCGACACGGAAGGGTATACTGGGTCGTCTATGGATGACATACTCAAGGAACAGAACGATTTAAATTTTTTTTCGACTTAAACTCTGTCAAAAACCCTAATTGAATGCTACATCAAAGCGAAACCAACTTAAGACACGAAATCATCTAAAAATCGCATAGAAAATGCCTAGTTATCACTCCCAAAGAGGATCCTACAAAAAACGGCTGACGTTCTGGCAACTTTCCCAATTTTTGAGAAAAATTCTCAAAAAATCCTATTCCCAACACTCAACCAAGAAAAGGCAAATATAAACGAGAGCAAATGAAAAAACTCCAAACTCATCTTCTAATATCAGCTGTTCGACCGATTAATGAAGACATTTAGCGAAGCTCCAGAATCGGTCGTATTCTTAGTGTGTCGGCCGCAACCGCACTACCGCCTCCACCGTTGCAGTAGACTATACTTGTTGCTTCAGTGAAATCATTCCAGCCAGGGCTGTCCGTTATTACGAAGCACGATTTACGAACTACGGACATTTTTTGCCATTTTTTACGATTTAGGTTGCCTAAAATCGTCACGAATGGTAACAATTCGTAACCAAGCATGAAAATGCGATTGAGGGAACAATGTTAACTTGCGGTCTAGTGTATAGATAAATTTTCACTCCTTTTAAATTACTGACCAGCTCAAATTTATAATTCGCTTGCAACCTTTCCTTGCTTCTTAAGCGAGTCAGGTCGGTAGAGCCGAGATTCATAGTTATGTGTATCCCTCTAATGCGCTCTCCCCCATGATGAAAACGAGAGACGCAGACATTTGGTCGTGCTACTGCCTATATCGAAGCGAATTTCCTATCCGCAGGGATGACAGTCGTAATGTATTTTAACCACGAGAGAGGTTGGGAAACGGGGGAGGAGCCTCTCTTGCTGTCGGAATACAATACGACCATCATCCGGTCCGTCCGCGGTAGTAGACAGCCGCTTTTGCAACACGTAGTCCAAACAGAATCACACTGGGACCACGAGGTCCTGGCGCGATTAATCTTCGTCCCAGCATGACTATCTTCTACCTTCGGGATGCAACAGCGATTTCACTCCGATATGGACATTAACTGCGAAGGTCGACTATCTATCTGGCTGGCTTATGGAGCAAATCAAGGCTGGAACCAATTATACACTCAGTACTGTCCTTATCGGAGCGAAATCCCGCTCCGCCAGCAGTTGTGGGCGACTGCATCAAGCAGCTGGAAGGATAGAATTTTAAAGAGATTTCAAGAACAACCTTCATCACGCATCTATCTACAGAGTTACCAGCAAAAACTGGTATTTCGTGAATTGAAATCCGCTGAAGGATCCTAAAAATATTTTCCTCACCTGAAAACTCTTTCCGACGATGAGTTTATTCACGGAACAACCTATGACAGATGTCTACATCCCCAAAGTCAATTTGCTACGAAAGGAAAAGCGATAACTGTAAAAATCAGTTTGGAACATTTCAAGAAAAATTCTGGTTGCAGCAGCTCAAAAAGATATGACTTTAGTAGATCGTTATAGAGAGATCTGAAACCTCTTCAAGAAGGTAATGAAAGTTTTCTAAATTAATAATTCAAAAAATATCTAAATGCAAAAGAAAAGAAAAGTAAAAGGGGACGTTTGTTCTCGAAATCACAGATTCGGAGGGCGCCCTCACCTTCTCGGATTTCAGAATCCTAAACAACCACGGCCCCCTGTCACCACCCCAGCGAACCCGTTGATGAGGGAAACTTGTAACCCCGCCCAGACTAAAGCTTCACAAGTATAAAAGGCAGACTCGATTATTTTGAAGAAGTGGTTTGACAAATGTATATCTCTTCTAGAATAACCACCTTGTCCAAGTAACCTTCCCTAGAGAGATTGAGCCTAAAAGTATCTAACCGCGATTCAAATTTTTATCGCTGTGTTGACTTCTTCGGTTCCAATGAATTGGGTTTTGTGAAGCGACGATTCCCTCATGGAATGAGGTTTAAGGCTATGTGTGGGCCTATTACTCATTAGCAGTTACGAATTAAAATTTACGAATCACGAGGAATTTGAAAAATTACGATTCACGATTCACGAAATTAAAAAATCGGTCACGCACAGCCCTGATTCCAGCGGTATGTGTGGCGTTCGCAACATCACCAGCCAGCAGGATTAGATCGCGCGCGACGATCTACCACCGCATCCCCGTCCATTCACTAGAATAAGTTCTTCGAGGAGACTTCGTCGCCTATCTAAGACGTGAAACACTCCCTTTCCTAACTAGAACTTGCTTACATAGTTTATTGCGGTCTTGAGATAAGACGAAAAGAAAGAGAGGGAGAGGGCCGGAAAGAAGACAAGCACGCCCATGCCGATAATTTTTTCCGCAGGGCTACCGTAATCCTGCGCGTAAATTAAGTAGCGTCGGCTGCATGGCTGCGAACTTATTCACAAATCCTACGATAGCCACTATTTTTGGCGTATGACTTCCCACCAAGTTAAATTTCGGCAAGGAGACGTTTTGTTATCCCAGAAATGTCGAAAATTGTTTTTCTTGTCGAATTCATAAATAAGCAGGCGGGTTGATTCTTTTTGTACAGCTGTAAGCGGATACCTAACTGTCGAAATGCGTCGACGTTGCTTTACCTAAAATGCTTTTGATTTGCCGTGAAAAAAGGAAGTATCTACTAAGATTTGAAGATTGTATGAAGAAATCATTTTTTCTGAAAGACCACCACTTCAGGTATGAGTGAAATGATAAGAAAACTCCACAAAAAACTATGAGACCATGAAAAAACTAAGAGAAAAACACCACGTTGAAATAAAAGCTAGGAAGGATCACAATATGTCCACGGATCGTCTAAATCACAGAAATGCTACTAATATTTGGATGGCTAATTGTAACGTAAAGCTAGTCAGAAATTAGGAGGATCGCCGTCAGATATGTGACAAAGTCCGCAGCCATGCAGCCGGCTCTATTTAATTTACGCGCAGGATTACGGTAGCCCTGCGGAAAAAATGATCGACATGGGCGTGCTTGTGGAAAGAAGAGAATAATGTACCTACGCGCCCACAATTCTGCATTGCGTTCGGTTAGCATGTTCCATAGGTTTTGATGGTTGCATACCATCAAAACTAAGGAGGAAACGAGTCGACTGTGGTTGGCGTCTCAGAGCCTTCATACTTTTTTCTATTCTTCCCATTTGTTCGCTGCTGCAACAAATATGTTATGCCTAATGTCCTGAAAATTCCCACTTTTTTCATCAATGAGAGTGAAAGTAAAATTGATTACCATGAGCTAACTTCTGAGCTCAACGGAGAACGGCTTAAGTCCATCAGCTTCTCTCGGTTTGGCTCGGAAAGCGCACATGAAATGATTTCCGGCCGAGGTTCCACCCGAATACGTCTACACTGCGGGGGCCGAACTCTCTCGCCCCCTAGTCGCTCGCTATACAAATGCCCCACCGACCAAAAAACACCATGATTTCCGCGGGCTTTCCGTCAGAAAAATGAGGACCAGTTGCCCAGTCTGGAAATGGTTGAAGATCTTTTCAGGAAACTAGGGATTTTCTTTTGAATAGCATATATCAGATCTCAAATCCCCTGATAATGGCCTCTGAAGATGTAATTTAGAGTTGTGGTGGCTTATTGTGAAACTTCCTCACTCAACAGTGGCATGTACAACTGCATGTCATATCCTACGTGGATATTTACTGGCAAAACAAATAGTTTGATTTTTGATGTCATCCGTTGAAAAACCAGACATAATTTCAAGAACTGACTCCACTTTCTAAACACAGCAGGGTGCTTCAATAGATGCTTTCCTCCTGTTTTCCCTCTAGGTTGATTGCCTTGCATTGTGTGAGGGCGGTAGGTGTTTAGTTGAGGAATCGTCGTGGTCAAATCTATTGACATGCGCCCTGGCAACGGAAGACGCCAATGCGAGACAACCAGAAGCTGAACTGAGCACGTGTCCCGGAAAGGCACCGCCTCCAATTATGCGGCTACTTAGTTTTAGACTAGACACCTATCTTAAGGGAATTCAAAAGCTTGTTCTCCTTCCGTTGACAGGACCGGGTGATGGCGTACACCTGCCAGGAATGAGCTTATAGTGTATGAAAATTTGCCCTCTTTGACTCTCCATGGCGGAAAAATGGATAGTATTGGGTTGGCAACTAACAAGGGAACCACAATAAGTCATAGTGACCATTCCAAATGAAATGTACTTTTCTAGAACCACTTTCGGACGAAAAGTCCGAATATGCCTATCGCAGCTGCCTAGACCCACACTAGAAAAAGTTATAGGCATTTTTTCTCAGATTTTCGTACTTATTGTACCCTCCAAAAAGCGCATTATTTTTACGAAAATCCGGAAACGGACCTCGTAATCGTGTTCAGCGCCCAAAACTACCCCAATAAGCAAAGTTAGGTTGAAGGAACATTTTCCAAACTTTGCGCAGACTAACAGCGTTTTGGACTTGTACGGATTTTCGGTTGGGCGTTTATTTATACCAATTAGAGAGCTCTCGAAGCGTTTTAGAAAAATAATCCAGATTTGACTAAAACTCAGCTCTGGGGGGTTATTTAAGGTGCTGATTACGAATCTGAGGTTCATTTATCGATTTTCCGAAGTTTTCGACTGTATTCGTTCGCAGATTCCCATCGGGGGAGAATTTGATGGCAAATCGCGTCTTTTGACGATTTCCGGAGTGCTACTATAGATTATGCTTAAATTATTTCTTTGGGGTTGATTTGGAGTGCTGAACACGAATCTGATGTTGGTTTATCGATTTTCGGCAGCTTACGGTAGATTACGGTGGGTGTACGGTAGTTTGGTCAAAGTATTAGATTTGTCTCAAAGTTTCGATGTGGGGTTATTTGGGGTGCTGAACACGAATTTGATGTCCACTTGTCGATCATCGGAATATTGAGGTAGGTTTTGCCTCCTAAATGGCATGTTACCGACCGTAACCTACAGTAAACCTTAAAATTTGGGCAAGCAAACCCCAGATTCGTGTTCAGCACCCCAGATTACCCCTACATACATGTTTTTAGCAAAATCAGGAGAAAAATTTAAAAAGACCCTAAAAATTCTATGGGGGTTCTTACCATGCCGCGAGGTTTTAAAAAACGCTCATAACTTTTTTCAGAGTGGGTCTAGGCAGCTGCGATGGGCATATTCGGACTTTTCGTCCGAAAATGGTTCCAGAAAAGTACATTTCATTTGGAATGGTCACTATGACTTATTGTGGTTCCCTTGTAAGAGATTGCGGATTTCGCTCATGGATAACTTAGGTTGAATTTTAGGATTCGAAATGTCAAACGCATTTTGTTATTTGACAGTCGGTACTTCACCTGTCAATCAGTGGGAAATTTTTTTGATCGGTTATGTAGTTTTTTTTGGCGTCCGTTCATAAATGGAAAATCAAAACGAACATTTTCGTCCCATTTTGCTTTTTTATTTCTGGAAAGGAAAACGCATCGCAAGCTCACAAAAAGTCATGTGCTGTTTACGGTAACGAAGCTTTAAAAGAACGGCAGTGTCAAAATTGATTAGCCAAATTTCGTTCTGGTGTTTTTTTTCACTCAAAGATGAAAAACGCTCTGGTCGTCCAGTGGAAGTTGATGACGACCAAAGCAAAGGAATAGTCGATTCGGATTGTCACCGTACAACACGCGAGATTGCAGAGAAGCATCATGTATCACATACATGCATTGAAAATCGCTCAAAACAACTTTGCTATGTACGCAAACTTGATATATGGGTTCCTCATTAACTGAAAGAAAAGCATTTAACACATCGCATTAACACCTGGGGTCGTATTCGCCAACAACCCGCCGAGGGTAGTCGAAGGGAAGCGGAAGGGATGATACCGCGCGCGGCAGAGGAGCAGATCAACCCATCTTACACACTGTGAGATGGAAATGCAAACTGTGTTACGTATCGATATCACTACAAAAAGATAAAGATTCCATCGCGAAGCGGCCATTCTTCAGCTATGCTATTCGAAAAATTCCGGCGGTTGCGAGGGAAGCCAAGGGAGGCGAGAGGTGGCCGTGGAGCGCGCGTTTTGTACTGAAATTTCACCTCATTTACCCTTCGACTACCCGGCGGGTACCCGACGGGTTATTGGCGAATACGAACCCTGGAATTCGTTAAAGAAACGTAATGAAAATGATCCTTTCTCTAAAACGATTGATAACTGGTGATGAAAATGGATTGTTTACAACAATGTCAATCGGAAGCCAGGTGAACCAGCTCAAACAACATCAAAAGCTGATATTTATTAAGAGAAATTTATGTTATCAGTTTGGTGGGATTACAAAGGAACTGTCTACTTAGAACTTTTACCGCCCAACCGAACGATCAATTCAAATGTCTAGATTGAAAAACTAACAAAATTGAACAATAAAGTTGAAGAAAAGCGGACCGAATTGACAAATTGAAAGAGTGTTGTACATATCTCATCATGACAATTCAAGGCCACACACATCTTTAGCCACTCGGCAGAAATTACTGGATCTTGCTTGGGATGTTTTGCCGCATACACCATATAGTGCTGACCTTGCACCATTTGATTACTTAATATATCGATCTTTGCACAACTCCTTGAATGGTTAAAATTTCAAAAACGATAATGATGTCAAATCGTACCTGGTCCAGTTTTTTGATGATAAAAACCAGAAGTTTGATGAACGTGGAATTATGATGCTACCTGAAAGATGGCAAAAGGTCATTGCTCAAAATGGGAAATACATTACAGAATAAAGGTATTTCTTTCCATGAAAAAATCGTCTTTTATTTTCTAAAAAAAACCGCAATTACTTAGTTGTCCACCCAATACAATGCAAAAAGAGATAAGATTAGTGTCTTTTTTTCACCTCCTCAACCCACGTGGACCAAATTTCGAGGATCTGTATTCGACAACGGCAGAAGGGGGAAAATGAAAGAGAAATCTTGACCACCTCACTGCTCAAATCAATGCAATAAAATCGGGAACGTTTTGCATCAATGTCAGAATTGATAATTTATAACAGTCTCGGTGCTCTAATCTTCGGCCGAAAGATTGGGAACCACGATCTTAATCCCTCTCCAATGTCGGAAATAGTACAAATTCTGTAATGCCTCTGACAAGGGAAATATACAAAGCGTAGGTGGGATCTGCCAAAACGACTAGTATCGATAGTATCTCTTCTGGCTCAATAGTAAAAATGCGCAGTATCCCGCCCCGAGCGGCAGGTTCAAAAAAGTTATGAGCATTTTTCAAGCCTTGCGAAAAGGCAAGGGTACCCATCCGGCATTTTTTGGGTGTTTCAATTTTTTTTCTCGGATTTAGCTCAAAACTTGTATGTAGGGGTAATCTAGAATGGTGAACACGAATCTGGAGTCCATTTGTCGAAACTTTGAGGTTTACTGTAGGTTACGGCAGGTAGCATGTCATTCAGAGGACAAAACCTACCTTAGTATTTTGAAAATCGACAAACGGACGTTAAGTTCGAATTCTCTATCCCGAATAACCCTCGTATACAAATTTTCAGTAAAATCTGAGATTTTGACCAAACTACCGTATACCCACTGTAATATACCGTAATCTGCAGAAAATCGATAAGCGGATTACAGATTCGTGTTTAGCACTCCAAATAACCCCCAGAGAATGATTTGAGACACATCTATCGTAGACATCCGGAAATCTCGAAAGTGGCGTTTTTCCCTCGAAATTTTCCCAGGTTGGGAAGCTTTGTACGAAATTAGTCGAAAACTTCTGAAAATCGACTAATAAACCACAGATTCGTGATCAGCGCCCCAAAAAACCTACTGGGAGAATTTTAAGTCAAATCTGAAACATTTTTCTAAAACGTTTCTAAGGCCTCTAATCGGAATAAATAAACGCCCAACCGAAAACCCGTTCAAGTCCAAAACGCTGTCAGTCTGGACAAAGTATGGAAAATGTGCCTTCACCCAAACTTTGCTCAGGGGGGTAGTTTTGGTCGCTGAACACTATTATGAGGTCCGTTTCCGGATTTTCCGAAGAATAATGCGCTTTTTGGAAGGTACAAAAAGCACAAAAAACGACCTTTTTAAGCTTGTAACTTCTCGGAACCTGCAGCTCGGGGCGGGATACTGCGCAGTTTTACTATTGAGCCACAAGAGATACTAACGATACTAGTCGTTTTGGCAGATCCGACCTACGCTTTGTATACTTCCCTTGTGAGTGGAAACACTTTAGAACATTCTATGTGAAAAAAATGAAGCCAATGCGCTTCAAAATAACAGTGAATGTGTTGAATTCGGAATAAATCTAACCTCCATTTCGGATCGAAAGTTACTCGGATCTATCTCGTGCGTGTGCTCGTTCGTGCTGCTTATCATTCGTTGTCACACTCTCTCGCTGTCTCTTCCCTCGCTCAGTCAAGGCATGCGAAAGTAAATTTTCTCAAAAACTAAAGGGTACTCACCCGAGGTGGCTATTTAATTTGCCAGCATTCAAGATATTGAAAGATGTAGGTTATTCTATGGGGGAAATTGGAGATTGGCTAGCGAGTGAAGCATAGATGAGGGATAAAAGAACGACTGGCAGGGGCCGGCCGATGGTCAAGTCAGTGTTTTTATCCTCCCAGACAGGCCTGGTACAAAGGTATAGCGCCACCAGAGAAATTGAACGCTTGGTTGGCCTGAGGCGAGAATCGATCACTCGACTGTGTGCATGACAGTGACGCCTCTTGCCACTGCCCTATACGCGCTTCTAGATGAGGGAAAAACCCGACAAGCATCCTCAGGAAGCACCCTTGGAGAACAAAACCAAAATTTTGAAATATTTTTTTGGGATTCCACTGTCAAATGAGAGACTACAGCGGATTGATTGCAAAGGCGGCCTTGCCGTTCCATGCGCGCACAAAGCGCCGCATCGCCATTACTCACTTCAAAATCGAAGAACTGAAGTTTCGGGGAAATATTCGGAATCTTCTCCATAAAGCCATGTTTTGACTGCACCTGGTCGCTGCGGCCATGCTAGGGACAATTGTTCCCTTTCCATCGCGCGTAATGGAAAGGCGCTCCAATTGTGATTGCTTCGTAGCAAACGTCCTACATCGCTGGGGTCGCGGCGATGAAATCCTATGTTTTACTGCTTCGCTGCTGGAGGAGGGATTCTTGATGGTCGCTGATCATCGCTCCATCGCTGTAGTTATGGCAGCGACGGAGCGATTGCCAGCGAATGACACGTTTCGTCTAATGAACATTGACTCTTTCACATGACAGGATCAGTGTTTACGAGTCGAAACGTGTTATTGATGACTGACAGTCATTGATTCACTGATTGATTGAGTTTTTTCGATCATTCATGAAGCGACGCACTATGAACAAAATCGCTGCCGCTGCCAGATCGCTGCAGCCCCAGGCGAAAAATCGCTGCGATGAAAAACAGCAGCGATGCAGTCAAAACTAGGCTTAAGGCCCTAGTTATACATTGGCGTTTCGCTGCCGCTGGTTTTCGCGGGACGTCTGCAATTGGTCAGATTTCGAAATTGGCCAATAGCAGACATGCCGCGAGAGCCAGCGACGGCGAAACGCTGGTGTGTAACCAGGGCCTAAGGCGAATGCAGTGGTATGTGAAAGTAGCCTTTTCGACTTGAGTATTCTGCCGAAAAAATAGTGTATTCCTTTCTAGGATTAACATGGATCACAGGTTAAAACATTATCGATTTCCGCTGCCATGACCGTCTTGTCAGTCAATGATGTGGGATTTTGAGATGGGAATATGCACCTTTCCTTGCGTCTTCGGTCACTTACCACCCCACGACGGCGCGGAAGCCTCCGTCTCGCGCGATGGGTGCTGCGTCAGAGAAAGAGAGTCAGCGCGCAGAGACGGAGTGCGGCCAGCAGCTCGGCTGCCGAACGAGCCCGCCGCCAGCAGCTGGTCGACGTTATGGGTGCAAACGATTCTTCAGAGAGTTTGGTGGAGGATTTCGTAAATGGTGTGACTTTCACGTGAGGGGCTGACATCAGTTGCTCTCATCGATTGGTCAATGTAGTTACCGGCAACTCACATCATTTCTCAAAAAAAAATCTCGAACAATTTTGAGGCTGAGCTCCACAAAGTTCTGCAAAGGGTGTCGCTTTTTGAACACCATTTGTTATTGCAAAAGAGCGAAAATAGAACTCCAAAAGTTCCAAGCGAGAGTGCGACCTTGACGACTTGGGACGACGACTTTGCTAAGCAACTTTATGTAGATAGGTTGAATAGCTCTTTGCTCATCTGCATTTCGTAGTTTTGATCCCAAGGGATGCTCGTGATACTCTTTGCTGTTACGAGTTTACCGCGTTTCCTGGCAAGTATTTTAGATAAGTTCTCTACTTATAGTACGACTTGAGAAAAATTCTTTTTCGTAACTCGAAGATTAAAATATTCGACTTGATCCATGCATTTAATCAGTGATACGGTCGTTTTGATTGAGTAAGGTGACCATATCTTATTTGAGCACTCATGCATTCCATGAACCTAAAACCTATATCGTTAATGGAAGCTAGGCCTCCGCAGTAGAAAATTAAGCACCTGATTGTATGTAAATTAGTAGTCAGGTTTATAGTAAAAATTATATAATATTAGGTACGAATTGTTTGGCTATTATCTCAAACAACTAGCAACTCTGTGGCTCTTTACTGAAAGATACTTAGAGATTTAATTGTTTGAATCTTCTTTGAATATACAGTTTTATGCTTATTTATTTAATGAAATATATAATTAGAGGGAAAATCAAGAAAAGGGAGAATAAAATAAAATAATGGGAACAAAAAGAAAAAGAACGAGCAGGAAAGAGAGGAAGAAGAGAGAAAAGAAGAAGAGGATGAAGAAGAAAGTTGAAGGAAGAGAAGAAAAAGCGAAAAAGATGAATATGGAGAACAACAAACCAAATCAGAAAGAAAAAGAAGGAAAATATGAATAGGTTGGAAGTAAAGGAGAAGTAGCGGAAAAGAAGATGTTGAAGAAAATGAATAAGAACAAGAAATCCAAGGGAAAATATAGAGAAAAGAAGGAAGAGAAAAGGAAAGATGAAGGAGAAGGGATTCAAGAAATTGATGACGGTGTTACAACAAAAAGTTGGGACAAAATAAAAAAAGTCTAGTATTTAGGTGTAAATACAAACCAGTAAACATAGTAAATGGTGATCGCGATCTACTTCACTGAATTGACACAAGATAAGAACACGAAAAACATTCAAGTTCAACCAAAGTTTCACGACGCGTAACTGTCTACTTAAATCCCTCTTCTTGTCCTTAAATCTTATACAGCATTCTGCTTCCTTTCAATTCTTGTTTTTCTTTTTTCCTGTAATCAATTTCTTCTTATTATTTTTCTCTTCTTCTTCCTTTACTTCTTTTTCCTTTCTTTTTAACCTTCCTTTCTTACTTACTTACTTACTTTCTATCATTCTTTCTTTCTTTCTACCATTTTTCCTTTCTTTCTTTTCTTGCTTGCTTGCTTGCTTTCTTTCTTTCTTTCTTTCTCTTTCTTTCTTTTCTTTTCTTTCTTTCTTTCTTTCCTTCTTTCTTTCTTTCTTTCTTTCTTTCTTTCTCTCTTGCTTCCTTGCTTCCTTCCTTGCTTCCTTCCTTCCTTCCTTCCTTCCTTCCTTCCTTCCTTCCTTCCTTCCTTCCTTCCTTCCTTCCTTCCTTCCTTCCTTCTTTCCTTCCATCCATCCATCCTTCCTCCCATCCTTCCTTCCATCATTCATTCCATCATTCATTCCTAGTGTTCTTTTCTCCACTTTCATCTTCTTCTTTTCTCTTTCTGCTCTGCTACGTCGAAGTCTTTTCTCCTTCGTCTTCCTCTTCTCTTACATCTTCTCTCCATATTGTTTTCTTCCATCACTTTTTTCTTTGTCTTCACCTCTTTTTGCTTTCTTCGTCATTTCTCTTCAATTTTTCGTTTTTCCTCTTTTCCTACTAATATTCTTTCTCTAATGCTTCTTTTTTTGCCTTCAACTTCTTCATCATGTCTGATCCCTTTGCCTCTCTCTCTCTTTGATTTTCCGTCTCAAATGTTCTCTTTTTTTGGTTTTCGACTTTTTCCTACAACTTCTTCATTTTCCCCTTTATTCCTCCGTTGTTGACTCTGGACGTTACAGTCGTTCTCGGAGCCAAATTCCGGTCCGCTTTTGCAGACAACGTCTGTTCCATTACACAACAGAATGATGATCGTGCTGGGAGAATCAGGAAGGATAAGAACAACAGAAAAAAAGAAAGACGATGAAACGGCATAACAAAAAGAAGAAGTAGTAGAGAAAGAAGAGCAGCAATAAGGAGAACGACGTAGAGGACTAGAAAAAGGGAGAGAAAAGGAGAGGATGAGGAGTTGAAGGAAAACAAGTGGATAAAGATGTTTAGGAAAGAGAGAAGGAGCAAAGAGAATTGAGAGATGATTGAAGCAACGATGGGGTAAATATAAAGGAAAAAGGAGGGATGGAATAAAAAAGATGAGGATGAAATACGGTTAAAAGGAGGGAGGACAAGAGAAGAAGGAAATAGTAAAACTAGAAGAAGTAGAAGTTGAAGAAGATGCGTAATTCAAAAAAGAACGATGACAAGAGAAAAGGAAGAAAGAGGAAGTGACAAGGAAAACAAAAAGCAAAGCAAACAGAAGTTACCAAGTCATGTTGATGAGAAAAGAAGTGAATGACAAGGTGTCATGGAAGTTTTATTCAACTCAAATGTTCATTAGGTTCGTATCTTGTTTCAATAGTCGAATTCAATACTGTCCACTATTCTTTGTGCATGTTTAATAAAAAAAATGAGCTTATTAAATTTGCTCAAGCTTGTCAAAGATTGATGGTGATGCAGTTTCTTAACAAAGCTTCGAGATGGTTTGAAAATATTTTCGAATGCACATTTTAGCATTGTGACGGATACACGTCTTTCCTCTTCAAATTATTATTATCTTTGTTATTTCCAAGCATTTTTCAAAGTAAAGGCATTCTGTTTGTTATACCATTACCTTCAACATCCCGTCGTGTTCCATAATTTCCGTAAATAGCATTATGATAAGTACAAATCAACTTCTTGCGCGGTTTTGTCCCCCGTTAAAGAAGGAAATGGAACAACCTATGTACCGTGATGAAAAAATGCCTATGTACCTAATTTGCAATGCAACGATGAAATTTTGAAAACTGCATTCCTGACTCAAATAAATAGTTTGTAGAATAAAAAGCACACAACTGGATGCCCTAATCTTGTGATTTAATAGGAGGAAAATAGATAGGTGGCTGTCGGCCTCCTCTGTAGATGGCCACGGTACAATCCTTCCGGCAGTATCCTTGGAACCGTACCTTAAACCGCCGGATTTCAATTAAGGAAAAGCATTTTTAAATCATAGTGTCTGGATAACCATGGCAGAAGAGCATTTATTTTTGAACCATTACAAAATGGGTATCGCACGATTGCTACCACGGGTCTCAATTAAAAGCCCAAAAAACTAGTGTTGAAAAGAGGAATATCTTTTCGGGGGGTTTTGATAGTTACTGTATTTGGGAGACCTGTCTCTTGAACAGCTTTTTTCAAAGATGATTCTTCTTTTTCCCAATAAGACTTTCAGTTTCCTCTGTTTATCGCGGCAAAACATTTTTCTCACAACCAAGTAGAGAAAACAAGACATTGACTACGATGAAATTCAAAATCAACAAAGAGCGTGTAAGTTCGAAGTTCTTCTTTATACTTACTGCTTATTTACTATCCGTTTTGTGATTCTCTTCTAATATATGTTTCCCTTCTAAATCCCTCCATAACTCATCACGTGTCATTTGACCACTTTACAATTCCAGCTATCGTGAGAGCCTCCCCCTGTACGGTATGACGAAATAGAGCCGCCGTCGCCCGCAGCTGGCAGCCTTCCACTCTGTCTGCGAAGAGACACGAGACGACGGGGGTGCCAGCCGCGCTCGATACCGTTTCGCAGCAGCCGCCGCTCGGTCGGGTGGTAAGTGCCCCGTAATCCTTTCCTTGTATTACATTTGTCACACTCTTGTGCTCGATGGAAGAAAGTCGTAAATGACCTCAAAATCGAAATAGAAATAAATTTGAGGTTGATAACACATCGGTATAAGTGCTACTTTCCGCGCTGCGACTGACTAGGGACTGCTTTACCCACCTCGTGGCGATTGGGAAAACCATGTTGTCGGTGCTGTTGGTCTGTGACACTACAGTACCGAGCATATTTTTTGCAAAAACGGCGTTTTGCGGCGTTTTTTGAGTTCACAAAGCGCCGCATCGCCATAACTCCCTTCAAAGTTGACTAAATGAGTTTTTTCAGATTGTTTTCGTTTCCTCTCAGTAAGGCGAATGTAATGGTATGTGTTGAAAGCTCTTTTAACTCTGGTATTTTGTTGAAAAATGTGTATTTCCTTCTAAAATTCACATCGACCACAGGTCAAAACATGACAGATATCTGCTATCATGACCGTCTGATCAGTTCATAATGAGGGGGTCAGAGGTGCACATATGCAAATTTAAACAAACTTTCGAAATTGAGTCTATCCTTTTGGAACACTATCGTATAGGACTTAATGATAGCAATCCAGAAATGACTTTAGAATTGAAATTGAACCACTTTGAAGCAAGTTATGGCGTTGGGGAGCTTTGTGAGCGCGAAAAACGCCGCAAAACGCTTTCTTAGCAAAAAAATTTGCTCGGTACTGTACATAAATGACCTGCGCTTGAAATTCCTAAATGGCTGCGAGGATTCCAAAAAGGGCATTTTCATTGTTTCACAAAAGGAAATTTTTGAGGTGTTCAGAACCAATTCTTTGGATCCGGCTAAAAACCTTCAACTGGGGGTTATTTGGGGCGCTGAACCCAAATCTGGGATCTATTTGTCGCTAGACTCAGGGTTACTGTAGGTTACGGTGGGAGTAATGCCTTTGAACTGGCGTTACTTACCTTCAATTTTCGAAATCGAAAAATGGACCACAAACTCGTGCTCAGCTTCCCAAATAACACACACAGAGAAATTTTGAGTAAAATCTGAGACTTTGGCCGAGCGACCGTATACACACCGTAACCTACCGTAGTGTTAGGCAGTCCAAATGACCCCTACGTAGACGTTTCAAGACGATTTCATCGTAGCATTCTCGAAATCGTCAACAGTCGCGTTTGGCCAGCAAAATGTCCCCCATTTTGAAGCTTCGGACCAAATCAGACGGAATTTTTTGAAAATTGACAAATGTGCCTCAGATTCGTCATCAGCACCCAAAACAACCCATAGAAAAAAGTTTTAAGCTCAATTCGAGACAATTTTTTAGAATCCCTGAAAATTGCCATTCATGTAACCCTTTTCTCTTCGCAAAACTATGAAAATGCCCTCTTTTGAAAATCTCCGGTAATCTCTGAGGCATTTAGAGATTTTGAAAACGGACCAGCAATGCTGTGTCCATACCTACAACTATCAAAACATGGTTTTATGAAAGCCCTCGGGAAGTAGGGGGGTGAAATCGAGAAAAAGAGTGATGCTCGTGCAATCTCGCTCGAAGTTAAGGGTGTCACGATTATCTCAGCACCTGGCGTCAGAAGCAGAATCCGGCCGCAATTTCAATTTCGAGCGAAAACGTCAGGAGAGACGGTCCTATTTGAGTTATTTCGACCAATCACTGGAGTTATTCAAACATGAAAATGTGGCCGTCGTCTGTTTTTACCCATCGTCTGCGCTTTATTCACAGCGCGACGTGGAAACCCTCTCACAACAGCTCCACGGATGCCGTTAATATGGTGAACCCACCGCGTGGCGGCGAGACGACCACCACTTCCCTTACAGTTTACCGCAATGTTAAAAGGACATGGTGCGGTTGCGGTCACACACGAAAACTACGGTTGAAGACGCTAGATTTCATTATCGATCGACAGCACAGCTGATTCTCTGGATGCGTTACGGTTTTTCTTTTTTTTTCTGATTGTTTCGGCATTATCATTCTTTCTGACTGTTTAAATATTGCGAATAGGGGCTATTATTAGTGCGTGAGGGAAATTAGCCGTTTTTTCGAGCTTCGAGGTGTTTTTTTTTTCAAAATTGTGTTTTGAAATCGGAAAAAATGGCAAATTTCTCTCGCACACTACGAAAAGCCCCCATTCGTATTATTATACGAGTCAGAAACAAAAATAATGCCGAAGCAAAAAAAAACCGTAACTCAGATAAAAACTTAGCAATGCTGTCGATCGATAATGAAATCTGGAACCGTAGTTTTAGTGTGTGACCGCAACCGCACCATGTCCTTTAAACATTTCGGTAAACTGACACTGTCTGAAGAAGACCACTGAGCACTGCTGCAACCAGAACACAGGGTAAGGCCCCTTCATAGTTGGACTATAAGCCTTAGTTTTACCCGGTGGGTATGCGAGTAAAGCATGCAAAACGAGTGCGAAAAATTGTCCTCCGATAGGCCGCCCTGGGTCGTTCGTAGTCCCTCATTGTTTCACTCAAGGTTGGATCAATAGTAGCATTATTACCATTGCGAAATCCCATCGAGCGCGGCCTAGACTGGCTCAAGGGCGACTCCCGACGACCTAGGGTGGAATACGTTGAGCTTTCGTCAAACTGAGACGAGGTCTAACTCTGAGAAAATTTGCCGCGTCAGTGCCGGGAAAGTACCGCGACCCTCGACTGTGCCGCGATAGTTCCGCGATAGTACCGCAGCGGCTCCGTGATCAGACGATTTTGTTGCCGTGTCTTGAGCCTCGACATCGCCGCGATAGTACCGCAGCGGCTCCGCGTTAGAACCGCGCCGGCTCCGCGAGGATGCAGCTGTGAACCTCCATGGAGTACGTTGTACTATCCTGTGTGGTAAAACGAAATTGTCGCCGGGTCAATTACCCAAGTTTGAGATACATTCCGTATTTCCTTGAGCGCAAAAGCGGCGGTAACCTTTGTCCCTATTAGAAAGAGGACGTAACGCCCGCAGGTGCGTATTTTTGTTCTTATGCCCCCCTAGTTGTATTATCATTCTCAAATAACCTCATATCAGATACTCTCCCGGAGCCGCTGCGGCACTATCACGGAGCCAAAGCGGCACTGCCGCATCGCCGCTATGCCTCCGCGGCAGTGCCGGCGCGGCTCCGTGATAATGCCGCTTCGGTGCCTGTAGGCTCCGAAGCGGCACTGTAGCGGAGCCGCAGCGGCAATTTCTCTCAGAGAAGGCGTGAATGGTCAATGAAAAGGTCAAACATTCAAATGTATCCGTGAGAAGCAAATGCTCCTTCTAAATTTTTAATCACTATAAAGAGGGTCTAAGTCGTCTAGTCTTACATTTGAAGTCTAGTCTCTTGAGGTCAGACCGGCTTTGACTCATATCACGGGTCCCGACGAAACCGTCCTGAATGTTGTTTTGTCGCACTGTTGTCACAGTTGATGATATGCTTGCACTGTTTGCATCCTCTTGTTTGGATGGACCATAGGCCTATTCGAGCAAATATCAATAAAAATCATGTGAAAAGCGGGTGAAAGACTTGATCAGGCTGTTAAAGGCAGCAGACACGCTCAAAAATGGTATCGATTGTATGACATAAATTAAAGGTTTGGAGCTAGTTGTATTGGGAACTGTCGAAAGAATGAACGAAAACTGTGAGCAAATAGAGGAATAACGATTATTTCGTTATCGGGTGAAAAAGGACGAGTTTTGTCGCGCGCGGTTGAAACAGCGAATATTATCAGCAAAACGGTTGTGATGGAGAAGCCGATATATTCCTACAACGTGTACTGGGGCGTTCTCCTCGTTGGAAGCATCAAAAACCAGGCAAAACAACCGTATTAGTACTATCAATCTGGACGAGTTTGTATTTTGGGGCGGGGTTGCAGAAGCTCATGGGCGGGGTTGCAGAAATTTTTCGATTCGCATTGCTAAAATTTAGTAGTTTTGACTCATTTTTGACGCTTCCAACGGGATGAGCAGTCTACTAGGAGCCATGCGACTCCAGAAACGTAGTTATCTCAACAACTTTTTCGAGCGTGTCTGCTGCCTTTAAGTCCTCGTGTAACGCCCAGGTTGCTCAATGAGAGAATCGACCTTTTTCCTAGTCAGCACAAATCGGCATTAAACCCAGTTAAGCTGAGGATTTTTTGAAGACAAATTTTGATATTTTTTAAAGTTTAATGCTTTTCTATGGTATGAAATATAATCACAAGATATCACAAGTTTGCTGAGTTGAATACAAAACTTAGGTGTCAGGCAGGAATCGAACCCGCATTGCATCGCTTACCAAGCGTCGGGCTTCTAGTCGATTGAAAAATTCGACTTTTTAGACGAAAAGTCCATCGCTCCAAAAAGTGCTATTTCGGGTCAGTTCAGCCGATTATTCAAAAAGACGAAATTTTGGTTAAATCATGAAGCCGATTCGAAAAAGTTTGATTTTCGGATAATTCGGAAAGTCGATCATTCGTTGTCAGAGAGCAGACAGCCGATCAAAAGGAAAGGGTGATTTTCAGCTTGTATCCGAATAGCGAATATTTCGAGAAAAAATTTTAATTTGCCATAGCATGGTACCTACTCAAAGTATTCGTTGGAAAATTTCACTTTTATATGTGAAGTCCAAAACTCGGCGGTGTTGCAAAATTTATTTTCGATCCCATTCGTTTCTCCACTAGCATTTTCCTCCTTACTCTAATCGAAGAATCCAATCCTGGATTTGATCGGAGAAGCGATTTGCTGCTATTTTTCTCTGCAAATGGAATATCTACTTTTCAGCCACATCTACAGCTGCCGATCCATTTGGCGTGCGAGAGACGTTCAAAAAAGTCCTTCTTTATCCTGAGAAGAATCCTCGAAGTGTATGAGCATCAGTGCCTTGAAAGAGACGGAGAGGGATCGCTGCCGATACATTTGGCTCTCAAAGTGAATTTCAGATATTTTTTGTATTGGAGTGAGCTCTGAGAAATATAATAACTGTATCTTAGGCCGGAAACGTCTCTCATGCCGAGCTGCTGCTCTCTCATCACACTCATCAACAGAGCACTTCCAGAGATGGAGCCGGAGACACAATGCTACATCTCGCCTGCCGCAGCGGCAACATGGGTGAGTATCATAAGAGTATCTAGTTAGAGTACACAAACTCGAACTCATTTAGATGCGATTCGAGTGGCGATCGCAGCAGGTTGCGATGACGCGAATATGCAGAATGCCGTGGGACGAACTGCTTTGCACGAGGTTGCGTACTTGGGAGACCCAAACCTACTCAAAATTATGTTCAAACTACATGCCAACGCCAATGTCTTAGACAAGGTATGGCGTGGGGTATTACTCTGGTTGTTGATGTTACACTAGAGGAATCCATTGGAGGATGTCAGAATGTGAGTTAAAGACTTTTATAAGCAGGTTTGTGTTGTGCCATTCCAGGATGACAAAACACCTGTGCACGTGGCCGCCGAGCGGGGTTTCACCTCAATTGTAGAGCAGCTGATCGACAAGTTTGGTGGTTCAATAAGGGCTCGTACGAGAGATGGTTCAACCCTACTTCACATCGCCGCCAGCTCCGGACACACTAGCACGGCCCTGGCATTCCTCAAACGAGGTTTGTAGCCTTTCTCTTGGATAATTCTGAACAGTGTATTTACTTGTTGCTGTAGACTGTGGACGAAAAAGACTAATCGATACTTCCCGTAACGGATGGCTTGTTTCGGGATTTGCCATCAATCTAGACTAGGAACCTTCTCTATTTGTTGAACATTGTCGCTCATCTCGCTAGGTATGATCCCGACTCGCTCATCTCGCTAGGTATGATCCCGACTCGAGCTGACTGGAGCTCAGGGCAGGGCATTCGTCCCGGAATGACAATTCTGATAACGCACCCTCTTAGCTCGAGATCTTTTTAGGCACACCCCTTTGGAAAACCGAAATACACTGTTTTCTTACAAAAAATGCGCTTTCATGATTTTGATCAGGGAAGGCTAATGCTGGGATAGTCACGGAGGGAAGCGGTGGACTTGGCCACTTGGAAAGGCGGGGGGCATACGACTTCCCGGGAGACCAGCAGTTCTCCCGATAAGGACCAAGCTCGTCGGGCCGCGGCGAAACTCAGACATGTTACCTTATCGTGATGATTATAATTAGAGCACGTTATCGCGCTTTTTGCTTACCAGATTTCGGTGCTATTATTCTTGCAGAGCTTCTCCGAACTAGGACTTCGTTGTGATTTTTTCAAAAAGTTTTTGAACTGTCCACTTGATCTTGAGGATAACGTACCAACGTCCGCGAAGAAGTATAATAGCGGAAAAGATCCTTCTATAAAACGTACTTATTCTCCGTGTTGATAAAGACGGAGAATAAGTACGGAATTGGTCACGAAAATGCTAGAAGGAATTTATAAAAAGCAACTAGAAAAATTTTTAGGAACGGTCGTATTTTTTTCGGGAGATCAGCACTTTTTTCGACAACAGTCTCGTAATTATCAAAATCTTCAGGTGAACGCCGAAGCGCTCGGATCGTAACGCTCTGAGTACCGTGGAACATTGATTTCCGCGTCCATCCACCGCCCGCGACTGACTTGCCGCGTTGCGGCGGTAGAACTGCAGTACACCCGGACTTCCCTCGGCAACCACGCAAAAATACAAAACCCGCACTAATTTTCTCAAAAAAAAACCGCCAAAGTCGCGAAATCGCGACTTTTCGTCATAACTTAGCTAAAAGTGCTCTAACTGGGCACTGAAGGACATATTTCGAATTAGCATCGAGAGCTCTTTCTTATGAGTATACACATGTCTAACGGGCAAACAAGGCATATAGTGATTAAATAATCATTTGAGTTGGCGAAAGGAGAAGTCAAGTAAATTGTGGTTTTTCGACGTAATGTCACGTCGACCTCAACAGTGTAAACGATATAGACAGCAGGTACTTAAAGGCAGTGTTCACGATGAAACAAATGTTTGAAATTCCTCTAGGAATGGGTAGTGGAGGGACACTCTGTAACGTTAACGTCGAAAGAACGCATGAAAACGAGCCAGGAAGAGCCCCAAAAGAGCCCGAAGTTGCCACTTTGAGCGCAAGGCAAACCCCAAAAGCGCATTGCCCGCCCACCGACGTGAACGAATGAAAGCTTGAAATCGTGAGATGAGCGATGGTTTCCGATGATTGGCCCCGTTCTTCCCTTCATTCTCGACTTCTCTCTTTACTCAGGTCAGCTCGCATACATCGGCGGCAAAAGACGGAAGTTACAAGCCTCGGAAAACTCGTCCACCATGCTTCTCTAGCTCAATTTTTGAGGGACCATAACTCCGTTCCCAGAAGGTCGTGTACGATTTCAGAGACATCGTTGGAATCAGCATGGGACCGTTTTTAAGATAGGCTAAAAAACACTAAAACGATTTTTATCGTGGACACTGCCTTTAAGCTGTCCGCGGCTGACATACCTTTTGTACAAAGTTTCAGATTTTCGCATTTTCAAACCCGAATATTTTTGCCATTTCCTAAGCTGCAAGCCACCTTTTGCTTAGATTTACAGGCTGTAGCAATGCTTTCCGTCAAATGTGTCTGATTCTCTCCATAGTGAAAAACTCGGAAAAAATTTAGATCGCGTAAAGTGGTTTGCAGCGATGTCCAACGAGTGACGTTTGACTGCAGCCCTTCCAAGGAGGCCAGGAATTACTGCTGGTGGCCTTTGCAGCTCACGATAAATATGTAGTTATGAAGACCAGCCGTTATTTTTTGCGATACACTCTTTTTAACACGGATTGTTATTATAACAAATTTTTCTTTGTTTTCTGAGGCCCCGCTAGCCACGGTCAGCCCACGCAAGACATTAAGAATCTTCGTGGTGAGGGCTTCCCAATGGTATAATGTTTGTTAAGGTACAAACTCAAACAAAAAGGTTCTGAGTCCATCTTTCATGTCCAAAGGAGCGAGACACTGCCGGTCCCTCGCGTTGCTCTCTGCTTCCACGCGCCCTCTTCTGAGGATGTCAAAATCTTCGCGCTGCAGTGTCTCATGCATCCCGAAATTGATTGATTCCCGGCAACCGAAATGAACTCGGGGTACTACCGGGGAGATGGCGTCGGTGGACGCAGGAAGATCGAGTGCAGGGTAGAGGGGGTTTGACAATATGAATGGTCCTTAGGTTACAAAGGACAAAAACAGGATGGGAGAGGAGTTAACCTTATGGGTGGTCTGATTGCTAAATATCGAGGGCTCGAATTTAATGTAGGGGATTGTACTGTACGGGTGGTTCTCAAATCTTCTAATCAGTCTGACTGCTGCGTTGCATCACAACATGCTACGGTCGATGTCATGCAATGTCACTCCACGCGATGAGTCATTCACAGGCATTTACGCAGAAAAACCAAAACAAGTTACTTGTAATATAAATGTAAGTTGTCTGGAATGTCTCAAGTAACTTACATTTATATTACACGTAACATACATTTATATTACATGTAACTTAAATTTATATTACATGTAAGTTACACTTATGTTACATGTAACTTACATTCGAATTTTGACTATGGGCGGCCATCACGTAACGCAGACGACACGCGACACAGATGGCGCATCCCAAACCACACACTAAGCAACAAAACGCTGTGCGCGGCGTTCCCTGCTGGTGTGGGGTCAAGTGCCTCAAACTTGGGCAATTGAACCAACAGAAACGCCAGTCTTAAAGGCAGTGTTCACGATGATTTTAGTCTCCGAGTTTTTCACATAAAACAACGTGTTGGCCTCCAAGTATTACCAAAATCACGAAGAAACGGCGAGAAACGCATGAAAACGTCGTATTTCAATGACATTATTCTATAACATGGACTAGTTGTCCTGTTGGATGAACATGTTAATGGTGGTTGTCACCGGTGGAAAATTGGGTCAATCGAAAATAGAAGAATATTTTATGTAAAGCAGGATTAGTTAGGGCCCTAAGGAAAGAACGGAGCAATAGAGAGTAGAGAATTGCAAAGGACGGGTCCACAAAAGATTTTGTTGTCACAACAAACAGTTCCTGTGATACATACGAGGCGGGGTGATACTTAATGATTTCATGTACTTCTGGTGCGTTTTTTTCAATTTCTACGCCATTTTAGTTCTACCCGGGGGCCACTTAATCAATATAGCGAATAATCTCAAAATTGAAGATTATTTAAGTTACTTGCGACTTATATCGTGCCATTTAAGTTACATTTAAAATATCGGAGGCGCACCCCACGCAGTATCCCGTCGATATGTTACATGTAACTTAAGCGACCTGAGATAAGTCGCAAGTAACCTACATCGGCTCAGATATGTTACAAGTAACTTGTTTTCGGCCTTTTATGTTCCAAGTAACTTGTTTCCATTTTTCTGAGTATGAGCCACGCAAATGGAATCATTCAGTCTTTGATAGAATTCTATTTGAAATCCTTCTGAACCATTGTGACAAATAACATTAATCGCTGAAATCTCGCAAAAGCCCTTTTTTGGATGCTGAATCGCGGATGGCTTCTTGCGTACGCGACGCACCCGCTAGCGCGCACTCCTGAGTCCAGAATTAAGCGTCTCTTCTTTTTTTCTTCTTTAACCCTCAGTTTGCTGCTCCTTCGGACCGCCGCGCTGCAGCACAACGCGGCGCGGTCGAGCTTATGCAACAACGCTCCGCGCGGTTACTTTTCTCAGTCGTGTATTAGTCGCCGCTGGGCTATTCATAGTCTCCGCAAGAGCGTGACGAGCGTACAAAGTATTCATACTCTAACAACATATTTCCGAAATGCGATGGCAAACGACGATTTAGACCCAATTCGGATGAAGATCTCTATAATCAGAATCCCTTTTCTAGGTGTACCACTGTTCATGCCCAACAAGAAAGGCGCTTTGGGTTTGCATTCGGCAGCTGCTGCTGGTTTCAACGAAGTCGTTAAAATGCTGATTGCTCGAGGGACCAACGTCGATATTCGAACAAAGGTATAACTTCTTAAGAATGCTCCATAATAGTCCGCTTCAAGAATGTTGGTTTTTTTCAATGTGCTCTAAGTTCAAATGCCAACAATTTGCAAGCGTCAGACATCCAGGCGTACACAAATACTGTTTCTATGGAAATGCCTTCCCCCCCAAGTTTTGTTACCCAGTTGAGGAAGTTGAGGTGTGCAATTCAGTTTCTGTGCAATGCTCGCGAATTGAGCCATAGTGGAATAAGAGCCACCCTAAACAGCATTAGGCGAAAATACTCTTGAGGAATTCTGTGCAATTGCATTTTAGGACAATTACACCGCTCTTCATGTTGCTGTTCAATCGGGTAAAGCTTCGGTGGTGGAAACGCTACTTGGAGCAGGAGCAGACATCCATGTAAGAGGAGGAGAACTGGGCCAAACGGCGCTTCATATCGGTCTGTTTTTCACCACGCCTTTCGAGAGTGACTTGTTGGATATCGTTGCACTTTCACATTCCAGCTGCTTCTTTAAGTGGCCCAGAGTCCCGTGAATGTGCTATGATGCTATTGAAATCGGGTGGTCAGCCAGACGTCGCTCAAGAAGATGGGGAGACGTGCCTACATCTAGCCGCGCGCAATGGCAACAAGGAAATCATGAGGTAAAAACATATATAGAGCCTTTATTCGCGAGTGCACAGGTTCCCCTTTTCACCCGCACCCCCTCGTAATGTACCACGACAGCGCGGTCTGTCGCGGCCCCCTCTCATCCGCTCTCTCCCATCCCTTGAGCCAGCCAACGGCTTTCGCATGACCACCGTCTAGTCGTTCATATCACCGGCGATCATGCTCAGAGACGCTGAGTTTTTCCAACTTGTTCCCAGTTTTCCGTTGTTTCAATGGTAATAAAACTTCATCGCATTGAGTAGTGGATAAAGGACTTATCGCATTGGAACACAAGTCAAAAGTCTAAAACGAATGATTTTTTGTAAAAAAAAAGAGAAAAAAGACGTTTCTTAACTTTCGGTGGCTCAATGGATTGTGCAAAGCTGCACACACACCCTAATCTTTACCCAATACGATGACACTTAAATCAACATCGGGACAATTGCAGAGGGCGAAAAAATTGGAAAAATCTCTACGTCTCTGAGAATGATTACCGGGGAAGTGGGCGAAGAACCTCCCTCCACCGCAAGATCTGAGTGAGAGCCTAATATTTTACTTGGTTTTAAATTGAAGGCACCACGAAACTTGAGAAAGCGGTTTAATGTTGCTCATAGTTTGCTCCAACTGAGCATTTCAAACACAGAATTCATGATCCTAACCTCATACGGCAAAAACATAGTCTTGTGAACGGATGAGGCATGGTCATTCCAGCAGGCCATGCATCGCTTGGGACCGACCCCACCGGCGACCAGGGTTTCGATCGCGTGTGACTATCTATCGCAGCCCCGTCCATTTACAAGGCAGAATTTTACGAAGAGACTACGCACATTCTGTTCAGATTGTAAGCTCCATGTAAACACAGGCAAGGCAGAGGTCCCTATTAGATTTAAAGGCAGTGTTCACCATAATTTTCAATTTTGAGATTATTTGCTATATTGATTAAGTGGCCCCCGGGTACAACTAAAATGACGTAGAAGTTGAGAAAAACGCACCAGAAGTACACGAAGTTCTTAAGTATCACCCCGCCTCTTAAAGGCAGGGTTCACGATAAAAAAAGTCGTTGTGTTAACCTTTTGAAAAGGTAGTTCTGACCATCACAAAAACGAAAATAAGTAAAAAATTGGAGAAAAAAATGCTCAGGAACAAGTCATCGTTTGGTGTCCTCCCGCCCCCAATCATCTGGATTTCTATTAAAGGCAGTGTTCACGATAAAAGTCGTTTTTCCATTTTTCCACCTATCTTGAAAATGGTCCCATGCTGATTCCAATGATGTCCCTGAAATCGTAATAGACCCCCTGGAAACGGAGTTATGGCCCCTCGAAATTCACCAAGGGAAAATTGTGGACGAGTTGTCCGAGGCTTGTAACTCCCGTTTTTTGCGGCCGATGTGTGCGAGCTGACCTGAGTAAAGAGAGACGTTGAGAATGAAGGGAAGAACGGGGCTTTTGATCGGAAACCATCACTCACTTAACCACGAATTCAGGGGAACTCTTATAGGACGTGGGCGGAGTGGCCCAATGGGTCGGCTGGCCCACGAGATTTTCACCCACTTACCGGCCGTTTTTCGTCGCACTTCCGGTCTTAATCTCCTTCTAGGGACCCAAAGCTTACGTTTTAGCCAAAAAAGAGGGAAACTCTTTCTTCGTGAACACTGCCTTTAATGCCTAGTTTGCCAACTTTTATTTTGCTTCTAAAGTAATTTCTGAGCATTTCTAGATACTGCTGACTACATTAATAGCAAAATAAAAAACGGATAAGCAAGCATTATTGAAATTCCTGTTAATTAGGGGGCTGGCCTACACCGGTAATTAGCTGTTATACCTTGTTTTTGAGCCTTTTCCCCGTGGATTTCCCGGTTTTTTACATTTATTTTTACTTTTGTGATGACCAAATCTGCATTCTCATGAAGAGAGCTCAAAACCGGTTTTTATCGCGACCCTGCCTTCAAGTATCACAGGAAGTGTTCGTTGTGACAATGAAATGTTTTGTGGACCCGTCCTTTGCAATTCTCTACTCTCTATTGCTCCGTTCTTCTCTTAGGGCCCTAACTAATCCTGCTTTGCATGAAATAATCTTCTATTTTCTCCACAACCACCATGAACATGTTCATCCAACCGGACATCTAGTCCAGGCCAGAGAATAATGTCACTGAAATAAGACGTTTTAGTGCATTTCTCGCCGTTTCTTCGTAATTTTGATAACACTTGGAGGCCAACGCATCGTTGTGAGTGGAAAACTCGGGAACGAAAGTCATCGTGAACACTGCCTTTAAAGGCACTGTTCGAGATAAACTTCATCCTTGAATTTTCCATGACAAACACTTCTCGTGGCTCTCAGAAGCAGTACAGCGTCAAAGTAACGGGACGAAAAGCTACCCGGGAGCCGCAAAACGACTTAAAAAGTGGGCAAACCCCGCCGCTTTGGGCAAGTCCGGCCCCTTTCCGCCCCTCGACGTGAACAAAGGAACACTCGAAATCGTGAGCTGAGTGATGGTTTCCGATCAAAAGCCCCGTTCTTCCCTTCATTCTCAACTTCTCTCTTTACCCAGGTCAGCTCGCATACATTGGCTGCAAAAGACGGAAGTTACAAGCCTCGGACGACTCGTCCACCATGCTTCCCTAGCTCAATTTTCGAGGAACCATAACTCCATTCCCAGAAGGTCTTGGACGATTCCAGAAGCATCATTGGAATCAGAATGGGACCGGTTTCAAGATAGGCAAAAAAACAGAAAAGCGATTTCTATCGCGGACAGTGCCTTTGAAAGTAAGATGGCTCAATGCATATGCTTGGATCTTAGAATTTTTCGGGATAAAGGGTTCTCGAAAATTTGGCAAATGTTCCTCTGGTGAAACGAACGGTGGGCAATTGTTATTTGACGTGGGCGGGGTGGTCTGTTGGGTCGGCTTGTCCACGTGGTTTTACCCTCTTCCAGACCGTTTTTCGTCTTACTTCCGTCCCCACTCTTGTTAGAGGAACCCAAAGCTTACGTTTCCGCGAAAAGCGACAACTTTGCATCATAAACACTGGCTTTAAACTAAACGAATAATAGACCTGAAGTGGACAGAGCCTGAAAACTTCAAACATGTTTTCATTTTCCTATTATCGAAAATGAAAGACTACAGATAAGACGTAACATTCTTTCTGAAACCCCGAGAGGTTTCCTTGCTGATCATAAATTATCGCGTCTATCAACAAATGCACACCTATCAAAACGCGGGAATGTATTTCATATTTCCCAACTCTTTTTTCGATTCGCAAAGATAGTTTCCCAAATGTGGTTGCGATTTTGATTACATTGGGTACAGGCAACGCGGTCTTGTTCGTCGGATAGGTGCATGCTCGAGCAGTCCGCGACTCTGCATGTCTATGTCTTCGGGAAGAGCACCGATCCGACGAATAATTTCGCGTGAAATGTACGTGTTTGCTGCTGTTGCGTTGCCTATTCTGATCATGCTAATGTACCATCTCATGTCACTATGTAGATCCCTCTCCCAACTTACTTAAAGGCAGTGTTCACGATGAAACTCGTTCTCGAGGTTTCACAGTGGAACACTATGCTGGCAGATACAGGAGGAAATAGTGTCGACAAAAGCAGCGACAACGGTCCAGCAATAGATGAAAACGGCTTTAAAACTTATCCCGGTACGCCTGCCTATCCTGGTCCGCCCCCCATTCGTACGAGCTTGAGGCGCCTTGGACGTCTTTGATGGCGATTTGCCAAGCAACTCCGCCACGCCCCCCAGCCTTGATCAATATTATACCAATGTGAGTTACCAAAGGAAGGGAGGACTCAAGACCTATTGGTCTATCTCCAACATTAACATAGCAGCTGAATTATGTAGATTTAGTACCAATGGGGTTCAAGTTTATTCTGCTGATTTTACTGATATGTTCACTAACCTTCCACACAGTTTTATTCTGTATAACATGAAAGAATTTTTGAAAGTTTGCTTCAAAAATGCTAATAAGAAATGGATAGTTACCAATGGATACAGAGTATTTTATCGAGATTCTGAGCTATGTAGATAAAGGCGGTTACAGGTATTATACCATCACAGACTTGATATTCATCCTTCTTTTTCATCGACAGTTCTGTTCCTCACTGAGGAGCCCGGCAGAGCTGTTTGATAAAGTTCGTCTGAGGCCAGGGGCGAAACGAACTTTGTCAACTTCTCTTTCTTACCTTTCCTCTTTTGATTAACCTACCATGAATTATCTGAAGATGGGGTCTAATGTAATTGTAAAGTTGGAATGTAATTTTTTTTTCTTGTAAAGTTGGAAAGTTGGAATGCATGTAATTGTCCATACTTGATGTATATTCCTATACATATGAACTTTATATACGTATTAGTATAATTTATTGGTACTACTGGAGTCAAGTGCTTTCTTGAGGGCAACCCAGGGCACTTGATCTCCAGCACACCATAACCGGGTTTTCACATCTACTTCTTATATAAAGGTATCGATATTGAACATTTTCCTTACTTTATGAATACTTCAGTCATATCTAATCGCCATTTTTCTTGCTAACAATTCCTCTTTTTTCATACTTCATCATGTATGTTAATTTATAACTTATACTAGTGAAATTTTGTACTTCACAATACTATTCTCTTTAACATTTCTCAAAACCCTGACTTTTCTAACTGTCAATTCTCATCATGTCTAAGAAAATAGTTGACATTCTTATCTAACTTCGATTCTAATCACATTGATCACGAAGCTTGTCTTCGTCCGTCACGAAATGTGACATGCACCAGTGGTGAAGCATCTAGTTGATGCATTTTCTTCGTATTAATTCAAATTTTGTTTGCTCAGTGTAACTATAGCTTTGCCCTCTCATTCGGAGCCGGTTGAAGTAGAGCTCTTCGGGTTGTCACCATGTTGAAATCTACTTATCCCTTGGATTTCACCGTGACCGACCGCTCCGTTGCTTGCTCCTCCCGGACGTGTGCGAGCGGGTAGGGCTATACGTTTTAATTGTAAATTATCATACGTCTTTGTCAGTCAAGGATTATTGCACACACCGATGTTGAAGCATCTACATCTGGATGCATTCTCATCTTCTCCTCCTCATATGTATAATGTAACTAGTTTTTGTTTAAACCGCTTCAATAATTGATATGATTTGCGATTCGTTATTATTTTCCTTCTCGTTATATATAATGGATATTAATTGTAAGCCGGCAAATAGTTAACCCATTTCCTTTGATCATGACTCATCTTTTGTTGTTAGCTCTTAACATACATTTTGGCAAACCAGCCTTAGTTCTCTTTTCAGGTACACTTTGGGATTTAGATGCAATCCCAGTCCAATTCCTTCACAGATATATGGGGGGCCACACCTCTGAATAAAAATAGGGATTGGTACTGATGGGTTTACAAGCGGAAAATGTAAAGAGGATCAGTTTTGCGCCACCCAGTACTAAGTCAAAACCTTGGGATTGACAACCCCGCCAGCAGCCCTGGCAAACCCGTAAGGGAGATTCCTCTCTGTAAGGGGTTTGACCGCCCACTTACTTAGATTTTGGTCAAAAACTCAGGTTCCAAATCAAGCAAAAAACTACTTCTCCCTGTCTTCCTTCACCAAGTATAAGAATAGAGCTAACAAATATACCATAAAAGATTTTGGTAATGATCAAAAAGGTGATGTTCGGCAAAATGCACTGTTTGTAGGCTTACAAACTTTGATAACTATATTGATTCCACCGTTACAAAATTTTGTATCAATACATTCAAGACTAGTGGCGCTAACTGTAGGTCTAGAGGTGTTATATATTGCTTACAATGCTCTAGTTGTAATTTACAATATGTTGGAATGACAACTAGGAGTTTGAAAGAGAGAGTAATGGAACATCTACGCAATATTAACAACCATAAAATATTTACTCCATTATACACACATTATCATAAATGTAAATTCAGCATAATTGTACACATTTTGGACTCTTGTCCAGAAAATACGGATAGAAACATTTTACTGGAAAAGGAAGAGTTTTGGATAAAACTTCTCATGACACCATACCCTTTTGGACTTAATGATAATATTAAAGGATATGGAAATATTTCAGATATAAGTAATCCACTTATGCATAAAGTCAAACATCCATTCTTTGCACTCAAAATTACCAAGGAACGGAATAACAGAGGTAGAAGAAAAAAGATGAATAGATTAAATTCTTTGGATGTTCAAAATGTTATCGATTACATAGAGAAAGAAGGAAAAGATAGGTTGAATGCTATGAAAATATATAGTTTGATAAAACACACGAATAAAAGAAATATACGAAGGCTTATTGAACTATCACAGTCGGATTCTTTCCTATCTAGTATCACCAACAAAACTAAGTTTCCGTTTCTGTGCCTTCTTACTCATTTCCACTATCACTTGGAATGTAACGAAAGACGTAAAAATGAACAAGAAGATTACTACTATTTGAAAATGAATTATTTCAATAACGTTTCTGATCGGATTAATTTCAATAGAATTTTCAACAGCATAGATTTGCCTAACCTTGTTCCTAACACTGAAATAGAACGTTATAAAAAAGTAAGAGTGGTTCATATTTATGATAATCCTGTATCTAGCATTGTTTTCAACTATAATAAAATGTTAAAAACTTTGGATACAAGTAGCATCCAAGAAAGACTCTCAGATGGATGCATTTGTGAATATGGTCGGGATGAATATAAAGATTATGGGCTGTAGTAAACCACCCCTATCAGATGATCTGATATTAATTCGATAAGATGATCCGATATTCTTCCAGACAATTTTCAGATGATCTTAATCCCGTATTGATTCATAATTATCGCTATCAATCACAACTGGTCGCTGAACTTAGGCCCGTATTCATTCCATTGGCGATGATTCGCCCTAAAGCGGTCGTCCTCGCATATTCATGATATGATAACACATGATTATACGTGTGAGAATGAGAAAAGCCGGCCCTCATTCTGCAGGTGGTCATTCTCTAATCGACCAACTCCATGCTTTCTTTCTCAATGAATGGAATGAGATGTTTGTTGTTTTGTGATAGCTGATAATGATAACTGGTATTTCATCTGAAGAATAAGAGGCGCTCCGGGGTTACTCTTAAAGATAAGACGAGCTTCTGCGGGAGTGCGTGCTCTCTCGCTTTCCTCTGTTCAGATGATCTGTAGAAGTTCAGCTAACCTGATGAAATTAGCACCATCTTAAAAACGTTCATCATCTGAATGATGCGCTTACAGATAAGATTCATATGCTTCACCATATCATCAACATAATTTTACAGATCATTCCAACATTTCTTCATACGACCGTTTAAGATCATCTTAACTTCATTTTGACGGGGTTTACTACAGCCCTATATTGATCCCCATCATCAACACATCATAACAGGGAATATTGATATAATAAAAATTCAATTCTCAAAGAAATTTTGAATAAAGGAACTAAATACAGAATAGAAAAGATGAATAACAGGAGAGAAATAACACAAATTTATTTCGACGCTACAGCGAAATTCATCAACTATATGAAAAATAAGTACAAGCTAGATGTTATGAAAATAAATAACTTACAGTTGCATTTCAAAAAAACAGTACAGAAAAAGACTCAAACCAATACTACAAGGGACTTCCTTCAGTAGGCAGTCTAATAGCCTGATACCTCATAATAGTATAAAAGAATACCAGAAACACTTCATTTTCTGCCCTTTAGATAAAGCTAGCAATAATTATGGGATTATTTGTAAGAAATACTCTACCATAACTCTCATGAAAGAATTTGGAATTAATATCATAAACGGTAATTTTGAAAGAGAACAAAACCATAATTACACATATAAGCTGATTCAAAATGCCAACAGGCAAACAACCATTTTAAAGCATAAGTTTTTCAATATCAAAGCAGGACTTAAATTTGACATAGATTGTGAGTTACCCATCATCTACGCTTTACCGAAATTACATAAGGATCCCATAAAATTCAGATTCATTACGGGAGCAAGAAACAGCAGCATGAAACCATTAGCAGTAGAAATGCAAAAAATTTTCTCGTTTCTCAAGACACTTTTTATTAATTATACCAATGTGAGTTTCCAAATGAAGGGAGGACTCAAGACCTATTGGTCTATCTCCAACATTAACGTAGCAGCTGAATTATGTAGATTGAGTACCAATGGGGTTCAAGTTTATTCTGCTGATTTTACTGATATGTTCACTAACCTTCCACACAGTTTTATTCTGTATAACATGAAAGAATTTTTTAAAATTTGCTTCAAAAATGCTAATAAAAAATGGATAGTTACCAATGGATACAGAGTATTTTATCGAGATTCTGAGTTAGATAAAGGCGGTTACAGATATTATACCATCACAGACTTGATATATCACGTTGACTATCTTTTACGCAACAGTTACTGTCGTTTCGGAGAACTTGTGCTTCAACAAACGAAAGGAGTTCCTCAGGGAGGTAACTTCAGCCCATTGTTAGCCGATATTGCAGTTTCCATGTTGGAGTATAGGTACTCTACTAGCGCGAAAATTGAAAATAAGGTACTTTTCAAACCTTTTAGATATATGGATAACTTGCTCATATCCCATAATAAAGATGAAACATTTGTGGATAGTCAAATTTCACTAATATACAAGAATGTATTGGAGCTCAAAAAGACGCACAATTATCCCTATAAGTGCAATTATTTAGACATTAGTATAGAAATAATTAATAATAGAATACACACAAAATAGTATAATAAAACAGATGATTTTATTTTCAGAGTTCAAAGATTACCTCATGCTCATTCTGATATCTCTATAAAAGTCAAAGCATCCACAATTTAGACGGAGACCTTGAGATTAGCTAATATCTGTTCAAATTTAGATTCCTTCACGGAAAAACTCAAAGAAATGAAAACAGTTTTAATTGGAAACCTATATACACCAGAATTCGTAGAAGTAAATATGCTAAAATGCATCTATAAACAAAAAATGATAACATATAAGTTTAACCTAAGCGATGATAAGAAAAGTATAACACAATTGGTAAAAAGCATAACATACTAAGTCTTCACTGGGCTGTAGTAAACCCCCTCAAAATGAAGTTAAGATAATCTTAAACGATCGTATGAAGAAATGTTGGAATGATCTGTAAGATTATCTTGATGATATGGTGAAGGATATGAATCTCATCTGTAAGCGCATCATTCAGATGATGAACATTTTTAAGATGATGCTAATTTCATCAGGTTAGCTGAACTTCTACAGATCATCTGGACAGAGAAAAGCGAGAGAGCACGCACTCCCGCGGAAGCTCGTCTTATATTTAAGAGTAACCCCGGAGCGCCTCTTATTCTTCAGATGAAATACCAGTTATCATTATCAGCTATCACGAAACAACAAACATCTCATTTCATTCATTGAGAAAGAAAGCATGGAGTTGGTCGATTAAAGAATGAACACCTGCAGAATGAGGGCCGGCTTTTCTTATTCTCACGCGTATAATCGTGTGTTATCATATCATGAATATGCGAGGACGACCGCTTTAGGGCGAATCACTGCTAATGGAATGAATACGGGCCTAAGTTCAGCGACCAGTTGTGACTGATAGCGATAATTATGAATCAATACGGAATTAAGATCATCTGAAACTTGTCTGGAAAAACATAAGATCATCTTATCGAAATAATATAAGATCATCTGATAGGGGTGGTTTACTACAGCCCACTGTTGATAGGTCGGTATTCGATACTGTCCAAAATAAGGACTTGTGATCATATGGGGCTGTAGTAAACCACCCCTATCAGATGATCTTATATTATTTCGATAAGATGATCTTATGTTTTTCCAGACAAGTTTCAGATGATCTTAATTCCGTATTGATTCATAATTATCGCTATCAATAGTCAACTGGTCAGCTGAACTTAGGCCCGTATTCATTCCATTAGCAGTGATTCGCCCTAAAGCGGTCGTCCTCGCATATTCATGATATGATAACACACGATTATACGCGTGAGAATAAGAAAGCTGGCCCTCATTCTGCAGGTGTTCATTCTTTAATCGACCAACTCCATGCTTCTTTCTCAATGAATGAAATGAGATGTTTATTGTTTCGTGATAGCTGATAATGATAACTGGTATTTCATCTGAGGAAATTCGACCCGCCAAGAGGCGCTCCGGGGTTACTCTTAAATATAAGACGAGCTTCCGCGGGAGTGCGTGCTCTCTCGCTTTTCTCTGTCCAGATGATCTGTAGAAGTTCAGCTAACCTGATGAAATTAGCATCATCTTAAAATGTTCATCATCTGAATGATGCGCTTACAGATGAGATTCATATCCTTCACCATATCATCAAGATAATCTTACAGATCATTCCAACATTTCTTCATACGATCGTTTAAGATTATCTTAACTTCATTTTGAGGGGGTTTACTACAGCCCATGGACTTCATTCTGATATTGATAGCATACTATAGCTTCTTGCCCTAATACCTCTTCCTAACGTTTTTAACACTACTTCACTCTGCTCGGCTCATGCTTTCGTATTCATCCTTCTTTTTCATCGACAGTTCTGTTCCTCACTGAGGAGCCCCGGCAGAGCTGTTTGATAAAGTTCGTCTGAGGCCAGGGGCGAAACGAGCTCTGTCAGCTTCTCCTTCATACCATTCCTTTTCTTGATTTACTTACTTCTAGTATTTTGAAGATTGGGTCAAATATAATTAGAAAATGACAATTCTTTCATTGTACGTACTTGTTATATATTCTTATACACATGAACTTTACATAAGTCGCAGTGTAATTTATTGATCAATACAAAAGGGCCAATTTCGCAAAAAAAACTAATGATCCCAGTTTTCGATTATATCCAAACATCCCAATGCTTGAGATTACTACATTTGAAAAAAACATTCAGAAGAAAAGAAAGAAAACGAGACACCGAACAAAACAAACTCGAAAAAAATTAACGAAGCGGTGAAAAAAAGAAAAATGTAAAAAGAGGGATTGCGCGCTCCAATCTAATTTTCTTGCGCTACTAGTCGCCACGACAACTGGTACAAAATCCCTCGCCATCGCGCATCTCATCCATACCAAAAACTCGTAAGGGTGGAAGGGACCACTGTTATAGTAATTTCTTCGGGTTTTTTGTAATTTTTTTTCTAGTGGTACATACACCACCCGTAAGCCCTACTTCTGCGGAAACTCGCGAACGAAAATCATCGTGAACACTGCCTTTGATTCTTAATTATTTGCACCACCACGTAAGGCTTTCCTGTCAAGGTCGATTGGGTGGCGAGTATACTAGCGGACTGAAATCAGAGGTTTGCTTTGAGAAAATTTGTATAAGTGAATCACGCATTGCAATCAACGTGGAGGGTGTAAATGGATTCAAGGGGTGCATAGAAGGGATAGATTCAAGGATCAATATTGCCCAGATTTTTAGGTAGGTATATTATTAAAGGAAACGTTTTAGGGGTGCATAGAAGGGAGTAGAGAGTTCAAGTTTCATTTATCCAAGAACGTACAGATGAATTCGTAGGATAAGAACCTTGGACGGGACGGGACCTTGGGACGAAATTTGAGCGAGGTAAGAGGGCCGAATGAGATTGTCCACCCTACGCGGTCGGCGTGCACGTCGAGCGGCAGCTGCGAACTCACGTTTTCGGGCTGGTAAATTGATTATCGGGGGTATTAGACGAAAAGTGAGTAATATCATGATCAGTTGTTTGCAGCCGTGGGAAGGTTTCCACAAATAATGTCTTCGCGACGGCTGCTCGACGCGCACGCCGACCGCGTGAGCGGACAGTTGACAGACTTTACACAGCAGAAGCTCAGCACATAATTTTCTCCAAGGATGAACGAGGAAAACACTGACGCACTAATGCGATTACCTCTTCTGTTTAGACTGTTGCTGAACGAGAACGCGAATCTACAATTAATGTCTAACACCGGTGAGACACCACTACACGTGGCTGCCAAATGCTGCAATTTCGAAGCAGCTCAAATGATCGTCATTCACATGTCGCAGAGTTTCTCCCCGGAGGAAATCCGAAAATACGTCAATAAGAGGACGAATGTGAGTCTTTCACTGAATACATTGCTTACCTTTTCCTAAGGCTCCGACAGAGCTGACCGACTGGCTGAGTGAAACCCGGTCGATAAGTGCAAGAAAAGCCAAAAATGGGGTGCGGAAAATGCACCAGATGAGTTCGTCTGCATCCGTCCGTAGCTTATCCGGTCGATACTGATCTTCAAACCCGTCTACAGAACATCCAGCCACTGCCTATGGGTGCGTCTAGGAGCCGTGCGTGGTGAACCGTATAGTGAGGACCGAATATTCGAGTTCGAATAAATACTCGAAATTTTCGAACGAATTTTTATTCGAACATTCGAGTATTCGACAAGTGTGAATATTCGAACATTATTCGAATTCGAATATTCGCAAAAGGTGAATATTCGAATATTATTCGAATTCGGCTAACATCGACCCGGGGTTTCCCTTCCTTTCCAAAATCGTTGCGGCTCGGAGAAATAGGGTGGCCACGTGGCCGCGATAGCAACCTCGGGGGGTGTCAAACACAGATTTGACATCCGTTTCCGGTCTTACTCAAAGGCAGTGTTCACGATGATTTTCGTCCCCGAGTTTTTCACATAAAACATTGCGTTGGCCACCAAGTGTTACCAAAATTACGAAGAAACGGCGAGAAACGCATTGAAACGTCATATTTTTATTATTCAGTATTTCGTTCGTTATATTTCAGTGACATTATTCTATAACATGGACTAGTTGTCCGATTGGATGAAGATGTTCATGGTGGTTGTCACCGGTGGAAAATTGGGTCATTCGAAAATAAAAGAATATTTAATGCAAAGCAGGATTAGTTAGGGCCCCAAGGAAAGAAAGGAGCAATAGAGAGTAGAGAATCGTAAAGGACGGGCCTACCAAAAAATTCATTGTCACAACAAACACCACCTGTGATACTTAAGAGGCAGGTTGATACTTAAAGGCAGTGTCCACGATAAAAACCATGTTTGATTTTTTGGTGGAGATCGGCAGCTGCGGGGCCTAGCGAAACCCTAACGTTGAAAAAAGTAAGAAAAATCAGCTCGGAACGGTCCCCTACGGCCACAAAGTTAGACACCCGTCAGCTCGTCACCCCCAGATGCTTTTTCTCCGCCCAGCGACGTGAACAAATGAATGCTCGAGATGGTGAGATAGGCGATGATTTCTAGTCATTAGCCCCGTTCTTCCCTTCATTCTCAACTTCTCTCTTTACTCAGGTCAGCTCGCATACATCGGCTGCAAAAGACGGAAGTTACAAGCCTCGGACAACTCGTCCACCATGTTTCCTTACCTCAATTTTTGAGGGACCATAACTCCGTTCCCAGAAGGTCTTGTACGATTCCAAAAACATCATTGGAATCAGCATATGACCGTCTTCAAGATGGGCGAAAAAGCAGAAAAACGATTCTTATCGTGAACACTGCCTTTAAGGATTTCGTGTACTTCTGGTGCGTTTTTCTCAATTTCTACGTCATTTTATTTCTACCCGGGGGCCACTTAATCAATATAGCGAATAATCTCAAAATTAAAGATTATCGTGAACATTGCCTTTAAGGTTGCGGCACAGTGCCGTGGTTTGTCGGCGTTTTAGATTTGGACGTGCTATCTCGGCAGTCGGGGCCACTTGGCGATTGCATATGGCCACGCCCATTTATCCGCGCCGTAACGATTTTTGAAGTGGAGGAAACCCTGATTGGTGTTATAACTGCGCGGCGGCACGGAAAAATGGGCGTGACCTAGTGGGGTGGCAATTGGTACCCCCCCACCTGCTGATGATAGCACCGATTTGGCTAAAACTTCGCCAAGAGGCTTTTTTGAGCTGTGGATTGAGAACCTCTTATCCTATTCGCGATTTTTTGGAGAATTAATGAGGAGTTAAGGTAGGCTCTTTGCCATTCGGCTACTATAACCCACTCTAATCTTTCTGAAAGCGGACAACGGGTTTGTGATAAGCATGCCGAAGAACCTCTCTAGGCAAAAGTTTAGTCATATCGGGGACATTGACGACATAATTGCCCTATACTTACCGCGATCTTTCGAAGCACCGTAAGTGGACCTCTTATTCGTGTTCAGCACCTCGAATAACCCCCTTAGGATAAGTTAGAGCGAAAATTTTGATTTTTTAGCATTCTTTGAGTTGAAGGCCATCCAGATTCAGGGATGAGTCGTGTCTTATTAGTTTCATTTGTTGGTGATAATGAAGATTTAGAAGTAGAATTCAATGTTTCATTGCCGCTCATTTAATATTTGCGTGATATTGCTATGAAAGCTTAGTTTGGTCTTTCTATTTATTTTATTTTATTTTCTTCATTCGAATATTCGAATTTCGAATATTCGTTCGTTCGAAATAAAAAATGAACGAATCTATTCGAAATTTCGTGACATTACGACTACACCCTCAGACAAACTCACGGCTCGTCCGCGGCGGCAGATGAGCTTTCCGGACGGTCCGCGGCGCTTGGCGGCTGATCCGCGGCACGAATGATAGTGGGACGGTCAAACGGCCGATCCGCGGCGCTGTGTGTTCTAGATAGGGTGGTTTCGGGGCGCACCGGCAGTCCACCATCTCGATACCGATCGCCCAAAAGCAGCCACATATATTTTTGAATTGTTTTTGGATTGAACGACTCCACCACCTCATTCCCCGCAGTCTTAAGACAATTTCCCAGCCACTGACTTCGACTTTCTCGTATTTGCAACTTCTTCAAGCCGTTATATCCACATACACGCTAATTTTTCTTTCCAGATGCCGTCGCAACAAGTTCTAGGGCAGAAAAATTCCCGGTGGTAAGTAAATTTTCTTATTCTGGTTCATTTTTGGGATTCGCCTCTGATTTTGTTATTTTTTTTCATTCAAATAATTTTTATGATTGTTTGGTTTCGTAATTCTCCTCATGTTTTTTTTTCAAGAATAGTTCCGGTTTGATCACGAGTTCGATCGATATCGGCATGAAACCATTTACCCTAGGAAACCAAACAATCATATAAATCACTGGAATGTAAGGAAGAAAAACAAAAAGAGAGAATCACAAAAATAAACGTGAAATAAAAAATTGAATACCACCGTGAATTTTTTCTCCCCTAGAAGTTGTTGCGGAGCCATCTGGAAGGAAGAAATTGGTGTGCATGTAGATATAACACTTTAATATATGAAGAAACACAGAAGGACGGGTTTAGTCACAGATGTCAAGAAAATTGAAGAAAAAAAAACACCTACAATCAGCTGATCGGCTACGACGCAGGAATATCGTCCGCCTCGAGCGCGTGCGGCCGCGAGGCGTATCAATACGCAATTGCGGAGGGGAACTTGACGCAGATGAGTGGAATTTGACGCAGAGAAGCACAGGATTACGTGAGAACTGGCCCGCGCCGCGATTTGTAAGCTCTGAAACTTTAGAGTACAGTTAAACAGAAAATCTGATTTTGTGTGAAAACTTCTTTTCTTAGGCTTTTACACTCTCCTGATTTTGTAAGGAGAAGGAAAGCCCGGGTTAACGCGAAGTTTCACGTGGGTGAAAAATCAGGTGCGGACCAGTTCTCCGGCAACTAGAAGCACAGTACATGAACTCTGTTTCCATCGAGTGGGATATTCTAGTAGAGCGCAGTCCTTATATTCTTGCTCAGTGTATTTTGCTTACGCAATTAAAATGCACGCAGTGCCGCTTACAGTAACTGGAAAATCAAATCGGTCGCCGCCGCAACTGCCGCTTTGCCGCTGACTGGTGTATGGGTTCTCTGACCTCTAGAATGGCCAATTAGATGGAAACAGAGTCAGTTCGCCCACCCCCAATCGACTCATTGGCCGTAAGACAGATTTTGGCATTGTTGCACGCTTTTCGCGCTAGCCTTCTAATCTCCTCAGAAAGCATCAGTATCACAATTTCGCAGGATTGCTCTGCCGTACGACTTATTTTCAGATTTAGAACAGCTCAATTGACATGTAGAACTGGTTTCGATGTGCATTCGGAGACTTGTTCAGTATATAGCATATTGCAATGTATGCCCATGGTACCATGAAGAACTGATTGTGCAATAACTAAGTGTTACAGGTCTTCAGTCTAAACTAATATTACAAAGTTGTTGCTTAAGAGTCATAAAATATGAGCTCTCGATTTCGAGAATTTACTGCTCATGATCATACATAAATCATTTGTTCATAATCATAATTATACATCACCGATGTCTAAAAGATTGCAATAAAATATAATAGTTTTACAATACTTCTTCAGCGATACATGTCACAGTTGTACAGCTAAACTATATCGAAACCAGTTATGCATGTTGATCGAGCTGTTCTACTCTTGAAATTAGCTCTTACGATGGAGAAATCCTGCGAAATTGGGATTTTGAGGCTTTCTGAGGAGTATGGAATGCTAGCGCGAAAAGCGTACTCCAATGCCAAAATCTGTCCCACGGCCAATGAGTCGATTGGGGTGGGCTGGATAACATTATTCAAAAGGACGGTCCGCGGCGGCTCTCAGGACGGTCCACGGCGGCTGTCAGGACGATCCGCGGCGCCTGCAGGACGATCCGCGGCGCTGGCAGGATGGTCCGCGGCGCATTGCCGGCGCATCCGCGGCTTCGGTGAAGGATCGTCCGGTCGTCGGCCGGGGCGGTCCTGCGAAAGCGCCGCGGATCGTCCTGGACCTTCTCGTCTGAGTAGGACACGCTCGTTAGGGGCAGAGCGGAAAGCTTTAGTCCGCACACTTTCTCGGCTCGTAGCGGCCTCATCGTGGGTCGTTTTTTGACGCGCTCTAAAATGCGGCGAAAAGTCAGCCTACCATTGGTGATGGTTCTCTTTTTTTCTACGGCGTCGGTTTAAATCTCATAATAAAGACTTGGCAAAGGTACTAGCCACATATATTTCTAGAATGTTTTTGACCTGTTGAGAGGAGCTTCACCCGCGGATTTGTGATTGTTGGAAACCGCCCCAGTTCTGCTCCACTTCGTTAAAAAAAATTTCTGCAAAGGTATCTCAGTACACGTTCAGACATGAAATCGCACGATTTGTTTGAGTTGCCTGTAGCACATTTGGTCCGCAACTTTCTTGGCGCTTCAGGCATGACAATGGGCTCCACATCAACGGCGTATCCGACTCCCACTTATGCCACCCGAACAGCCAGATGATGCAGAAATGAGTCCGGCGCCCCTTCGCAGTTCGCATACTTTCAATGCATCTAGTCTGGCGATAAATCATTTTCCAGCAAGTGCACATTTTTGTTCCCTCTGCTTTTATAGTATCAATCTCAGTGTTACCAACGGCGGATTCTGCTATTTTTCGTGCCGCACTAGCCGGGTGCCCTTGCTTGACAACGCGTCTGAACAGATAACTACCTTCAACAGCGAAAACAAGTTTTTGCCAAGACCATATCTGCGCACCGTGACTTCTTGCGTCGCGGTCACCTTTTGAAGTTGTCAGCGGATACCATTGTGATCACGAAGTGTGACATCTTTCTGCTAGTCGGCGCTATCGTTTTCATGTGGTCCATGTGCCTTCTAAGTCCGCATATTTATCACTGATCCCAGTACATGACTTTCTCATGCCTGTCCCGCACACTTTCTCGGCGTTGTGCTTCAATTACTTTCTACCTCGGAGATAGCCGTCGCACGCAAATTCTGGGCAGTCCGGCGAAGTACAAAACTTGAGCAATCCATCCACACTTTCTGCACGTTCGAGATTCGGACCACTTTGGGGTTCTGCGCCACACCCTTAGTCCGAGAAAGGATCTTTCATCATTGCGGTTCTGCCTTTATTGGGTCACTTACTACACTCGGCTTTTCAGCAGGTGCTCACTACTGAATCCCGGTGGGTCCGCACTGCTTTCTGATCACGAGCAATGGTTAGGCGCATGAAAGGCGCATTATCGAAACCAAGTCTAATCAGACTAATTTATGTTTTGATAAACAACATGTAATAAGCGAAACATAACAAGAGAGTCACACATAGTTCCGCTACCGGCGGGCGCTAATGTATCCGAAAAATTGTTATATACACGTCGCTATGAAAGGTCATGGGCGCACTATACCGCATCAGTCGGGATACGCCTTCGCAATTTTGAGTTACGGCGTTCGGCTTTCATGGGTCCGGATGAGAACACTTTCTGTTTCAGCGAAATTCAAGCCTCCCGGATACTGAAGCGGTCTCTGGCCACAAGAAGTTTTGGGAGAAAATTGAGTGTCACCCTATACTCGCGGGTGCCTAAAATCACGCTTTCTACGGCGTCGGCGCGCTCCAGTTCAATAATTCGAGTCGCGTGGGTGGCACGCCTGTTGCGAGTCCATACTTGCCTGGGACCATTCAGACGCCGCAACGCTTCCTGGTCCATATCTGTCCTTCCGCGATCGAAAATCACCAGTACATTCGAACTCTGTCCATTCAAAGTGGTTCATTCAGATTCTAGCGTATCCGCCTGTAATAGTTTTTTAAATTTCAATGGTTTACTGGTTACGCGACGTTGAAATGCACGCATAGTCCGCAGCAGACGAACTCGGCGTCGCGCTCAAGAAGCAAAGTCGCACGCCTTTCTACGGCGTCCGGCGCGTATCGCGGTTTCACCACTTTCGATGGCGTCCGGCATCGCAGGTCCGCACTTTCTAAGCAAAACGGCGCTCATGGGTACCGCAAACACATTATAAGCGTCCGGCTACTCCTGGGTCCGCACACCGCCGAGGTCCTCGGTTAACGCGCTAGCGTGTGCGAGAAACCTTTTACATTATAGATCTGGCATTTCTGTGAATTTTTGCAATGTATGCCCATGGTACCATGAAAAGAACTGATTGTGCAATAACTAAGTGTTACAGGTCTTCCAGTCTAAACTAATATTACAAAGTTGTTGCTTAAGAGTCATAAAATATGAGCTCAATTTCGAGAATTTACTGCTCCTTGATCATACATTAATCATTTGTTCATAATCATAATTATACATCACCGATGTCTAAAAGATTGCAATAAAATATAATAGTTTTACAATACTTCTTCAGCGATACATGTCACAGTTGTACAGCTAAACTATATCAAAAACCAGTTATGCATGTTGATCGAGCTGTTCTACTCTTGAAGTGAAGCTCTTGCGATGGAGAAATCATGCGAGAGCCGCAATCTTGGGAGCTTTCTGAGGAGTATGGAATGCTAGCGCGAAAAGCATTATCAATGCCAAAATCTGTCCCACGGCCAATGGGTCGGATCGGGGTGAGCAGGATAACATTATTCAAAGGATGAGTCACGGCGGCTGTCAAGACGATCCGCGGCGGCTCTCAAGACAGTCCGCGCGGCTCTCCGGGACGATCCGCGGCGCCTGCGAGACGATCCGCGGCGCTGGCGGGATGGTCCGCGGCGCATTGCCGGCGCATCCGCGGCTTCGGTGAGTGAAGATCGTCCGGTCGTCGGCCGCGGACGATCCTGCAAAAGCGCCGCGGATCCATCGCCCAGACTTCTCTGGGTTCTCAGACACTCGTGGCGTCAACGGGTATCGACAAGCAATCACCTCACAGCGTGCTTCCCCACGACCGCTAAAAAGGGGCGGGACTGCTCTCCTAGAGTTGCCTGTCACCCCCCCCCCGAATTGTCCATCACTCCCCTAGAGGTTTCCGTCGACCACCCGACGACCGGTGGTTGGACTCCCCTGGTCGACCGTTAGTTGGATACCTGTCGACCGGCAGTTGAATACCTGTCGACCGTGTAAGGCATACCTGTCGACCGGTAGATGGAAACCTGTTCACCGGTAATGAGATACCTGTCGACCGTTCATTGGACACCCATCAACCGTTTCTTAGATGTTTGTCCACCGGTAGATGGACACCTGTAGACCTCGAAGATGAATGCCGCTGGCTCTCTTCAAAATTCGCCGCGTTGCGGCGAAAATCTTTCAAATGCTGGTAAAACACTTACAGTAACGAAATTTTATCCTAATCATTGATCAACATTTTAACAATTTAGATTGGGGGTTAAGAACTCCTGATCTCAAATAACGACTGTCAATACCCAAATATGAGATAACAATACAACATTATGACGGATGATGAACGATATTGCCGAATAGTTTCTAAAAAACGAAATAACAAAGAAGTAAGACCTAACGTGCACATTGTACCGGCAAAAAGATGTTACTGCTTTATCAAAGCCTCGCTTCAGTCCATTTGTGGTGCTTATAATGCAATGAGACAAAAACTTCGAAAACTTTTTCCAGGTTATTTTTGATCGACTGACTTACCTCATCAGAAGAATGCTACATGTTTATTCACATATATGCAAATACTCTATTGGTTGGACCTTGAGGGCACACTCTAACCACGACATCGATTTTCGTTTTCTGCTGATCTTGGGAAAAATTCCACGCTGATCATAATGGTGTCTTCACAATCGCACCCACACCACACCACCACACCCACCACCCACACCCACACCACCCACACCCACACCACCCACCCCACCACCCACACACACCCCACACTTACACCCACACCCCACCCACACCCACACCCACACTCACATAGCACACATTTTAGGAATTTTATAACAAGGGAAGTGTTTAGAGTGTAAATAAACACATCTGCCAAAACGACTAGTATCGTTAGTATCTCTAGTGGGTCAATAGTAAAACTGCGCAGTATTCCGCCCGAGCTGCCGGTTCCAAGAAGTTATAAGCCTAAAAAAGGTCGTATTTTGTGCTTTTTGTACCCTCCATAAAGGGACTTATTCTTTCGAAAATTTAGGCAACGGGACTCATAAATGTGTTCAGCGTCCATTACCCCCTGAGCAAATTTTAGGTGAAGGCGCATTTTCCATACTTTGTCCAGGCTTACAGCGTTTAGGACTTTCGGTTGTGCGAATATTTATACCGATTAGAGGGCTCAGGAAGCGTTTTAGAAAATGTTCCAGATTTGACTTAAGAAGAACTCCCATGGGTTTTTGGGGCGTTGATCACGAATCTGTGGTTTGATAGTCGATTTTTCAAAATTTTCGGCTAATTTCGTTCAAAGCTTCCCAACCGGGAGATTTTTCCGAGTGAAAAAGGCGCTTTCGAGATATATTTCGTGAGTGAAAATGTATAAGCCTCAAGGAAAACGAGATCTTAGAAAGAGCGTTCGTATGAAGCCAGCAGAGAAGCGTAGTCGTCTTCGAAACTGTAATCCGGAAACGTCTTTCCTGCAAATTCCAGAAATTATTGCAATGACAGTCTAGACTGAATGAAATGTATTTGGCTTACAAGGCTCACCCGATTGCTCTTTTCAGCAGCGATGTCTAGTAGACTAGCTTGTCCTGTTGGTCATGATGCATGATTTTGGCCGCACCATAGAAACCAATCATAGACGCGTAGCGACTGTTTTCTGTAAAGCTTTATACTCTTGAAATTCGCGATTTAGGCTTCAATAAGCGCACCACTTCCATGGTAATGATATGAAAGACTGGGGCAAGCGGAGAATACACAATCGCCAATCATGAAAAAATGGCCGGAGACTCTTGAGTTCATTGCCGATCATCTAAATATCCCGGGAAACTTGTGGCAGATCAAGTGTACTTTATCAAAACCGCCTAGGTTCTCGAACTTCGCTTTTTCGAAGATATATTCAAAAAGCAAAATTTTCAAATTTGGAGAGTACGCAAGTCGTTGCGAAAACGGCTCAAGGCGTTGATGAGATTGGCACAGGATCGCGGTGGGGGTGCGCAGGTGTAGAACTGGAAGGTAGTGAGCAGATCGTGTGCGGGACCCCACTGGGAGTGGGAATGTGTGTGCAGAAGTCGGGTTTTGACTGGTGTGCCGGAAATCGTGGAATGTGTGCAGGACTTCATTAGGAGCGTGCAGGAAGTAGGGGAATGTATTCAAGGAATTCGCTGTAAGGTCCTGCGTTCACGGTGCACACTCTCATCGGGTCCTGCACACCCGATGAAATAACCGAGAAATAGGCCGAGAGCCGGTGCTGAGCATGGTGAGCTATTTTTTAGGCCAAACTCTCTGAGTAACCTGGAGTCTCTTACCCAATGATTCCGAGGAGGGAACGCTTTCCAAGGAATTCGCTTTCATAATGGACGTAGTTGATGAACCTAAGCGAACGACGGTGGATTCATGAGCAATCCTTAAAACAGCACGCAAGGTTGGAGCAGAGGCGGTCAAAGCGGTAATTTTGAGTCAGCTAGTAACAAATTTGGAAGGGTGGTGGTGGGCAATGAGAGAAGTGTCGTTTGATATATTTCTACTATATTAGTCAATTTGGTTCATCTTTTATGGACTGCTTTTGTCATTTCTTATGTTTTGAATAGTTTTCAATCAGTTTATTTTATTTGCTATTTGTTTCTCCAAATGGGTCTCACTTGTAATCAAAAGCATACAGGGGTCGTATTCGCCAACAACCCGCCGAGGTGAGTCGAAGGGAAGCGGAAGAAAGTGATACCGCGCTTCGGCAGAGGAGCAGATCAACCCATCTTACACCATGTAAGATGGAAATGCAAACTGTGTTACGTATCGATATCACTAAAAAGATAAAGATTCTGCATCGCGAAGCAGCCATTTATTCAACTATTCTATTCGAAAAATTCCGGCGGTTGCGAGGAAGCCAAAGGGAGGCGAGAGGTGGCCAAGTGGAGCGCGCGTTTTGTACTGAAATTTCACCTCATTTACCCTTCGACTACCCGGCGGGTTGTTGGCGAATACGACCCCAGGAAAAATTAAATACAAACATAAAATGAAACATCAGAAACAAAAGCCATGTAACTACTCATTTTTCCACGCAATATAACAAAAACTCCCAAATTGCAAAAGGAAAAAAAAAATCGACTTTTCCTTCAGGAAATCAATAAGAAGAATCTGACCTTGAATAGAAAAAGGAAAAATTTTCTGCTTTCGTATCGAGTCAGCATGTGGAAAAAGAAATAGAAAACCCCAGCAATCAGAGAGGACATGGAAGAAATTGGAAAGTTCATTTCAGGATCCAGAAATCAACCGAAATTAGAATTTCGACGCGCCAAATCAAGAAACAAAAAAGTTCTTGTTTCGATATCGAGTCAGGATATGGAAAAGAATCTACAGGCTCAGAAATTCAAAATGGAGATGGAAGGTATCCGGAAATTCTTCTTCATGAGCAAGAAATCAGCCAAACTGTTATGATTGGGAAGACGAATCAAGAAATGAAAAAAATTCCGTTTCGATATCGAGTCCGGGATATGGAAAGAATCGGAAACTTCAAAATTCAAAGAGTTTGCAAAAATCAGGAAAACGGGGCCTGTCATTCCATCAAAAAATCAACCAAAATTAAATTTCGGACTCCGAATCAAGAAATAAAAAAACTTTCCCGTTTCGGATTCGAGTCCAGTATAAGGCAAGATTCGGAAACTCCAAAAAATTCAAAGAGTCATGGAAGAAAGGATCGGAAATTTCTTCCAAACAACAAATCAACGAAAATGAGAAATTCTTCACCGAATTAATAAATGAAAGAAAAGCTTAATGTTGTAATAACGTGTCAGGATATAGAAAGGGTGAAAACTTAAAAATTTCAAAACGGACGTGGAAGAAATGAGAAATTAGTCCCTCAGAATCAGGAGGACACCCGAAACGAAAAGTTTGGCTTGAACAGTTGGCGGTGCAGCGGGTCCGGGGTCAGAAGTTTTGCCCGTCAATACGCGCACAAAGGTGGGAAAAACGACGAAGTGACGTCATCCCATGCTACCACCGGCCGATGGGTGGTCGACTGTCTGTGGCCCTCGGTCGACAGACCGGTCGATCGGACACATCACGGTCGACAGACCAATCGATCCGCCCCTTGCAGTCAAACCACCCAGCGACCGGTAAGCCACAAGGGTGACGTGTCAACCAGCCGTTGGACGCCACGAGTGTCTGAGTTATTCCGCACTGTGCGGTGCTGCGCTCACCTCTTTTACATATTTCACCATTTGGCCTTCCTGCTGGCAAATCAAAAGCTTAGGGTAGAAAGTATAGTTGTACAAAAATGTCAGACAGACGAAAAATGAAAAAACTCGTTCGAAGGAATTTCGAAAAACTCTTGAGGTATTTCGGAGGTCGAACGAACGAATTCGAAACTAATCAAAATTCCGAATTGCGAGAATTTTTTTCAGAATTGGTTCGAGAAATTTTCGAGATTTTTTCAGTAATGTGTCGGAAATTTCAATTTCCGAACTTTGTTCGAAACAATTTCGAACGAACGAAATTTGAAAAAAATTCGTTCGAAAGATTTCGAAGAAACGAGAGTTTGAAAAAATTCGTTCGACGTATTCTAAACGAAAACGAACGAAAAAAGTTTCGAAAATCTTTCGAAAATTTTTCGAAAATTTCGTTAGTGTACAACTATAGTAGAAAGGATACAAACTTGGACAACGGTTCCTTTTTCGATTCTAACTTTACAGAAGATGAATTCGGTACCAGCTTCCAGGCCTCGAAGGGATAGGAGACTGACCGACTTTGGGCGGATATCGGAGTTGACGATGTGCTTTAAAGCGATCGGTGCTTCCCACCACTGTCTAACGAAGCCCCTGCAACGTGACACAAAAATCGTAAAAGAAAACAAGAATATTTGAAGTGAAGTACTACGTAGCACATAGTCCTCTGTAAAGAGTTGCTAGGTGTGTTTCCCAGCCAGCTGCTACCAGCCGGCGTGGCAACAATCTGGTATTAATTGGTAGTTGAGAAGCACGATTATCCAAACCAAAGATCTTGAATTTTGAAATGATGACCTAATCAATTAATCTAATTCAGTGAACCGCTAAATTCTCACTGATTTGAAATTGGGAAAAACAGAACATCAGGGATTGATGAGAAGTGAAATAAAAAAAATGAGCAATTGAACAATGCCAGCGGCACCAGATGTCTCTTCCTTGAATGATATGTTCAGGATGGGTTCACAGCTGTCCACTACGCGGCCGAAATCACCTCTGAACAGCTTCACTTCCCCGGAGAAGACGCGAAACTGATGAACTTGCTCATCGACTACGGCGGCCAGGTACGTGGTTCCAGATCCTCTAAAGCTCCATCCATAGCTAACAACCAGCGGTAAGCTTCATGTCTCTAGAACGCTGACGCACAACGCTCAAACGCTGGTGCATGCAGCGTGTCTGAGGACGGTGAAGAGTTAGGCCCTAATTATACACCGACGAGACGCTCTGGAAATGGAAAGAGAACTGTTATTTATGGACACCCTCACTGTACTAAGGCTCACCAAATGGATTAGTTGTCACAGAAAAAGTCGACGACAATCCGCACCGAGCAGTTATTCCCGCCGTCGAGCGGCGAGGTGAAGTGCATTCCTGCGATCGTGCCGCGTTGCGTGATCAATATAACTAAATGCACTGAGCCGCGCCGCACGGTGGCGGAAGTATGAATGACGCCTTATACACGCTGCGGCACTATGTAATATGACGTTGCGTTTTTCGTTGTTAAACTTGCTAAAACATTCAAAAATGCGTAAAAGCACTGTATTTACAGGAGGAATAAAATATTAGAAGACTTCTGCAGCATGTGCAAAATATTGGTGAAATGCTATTGAAATGCCCACCAGTTTCTAGTCTGCAATATTGCGTCAAAGATCTAATATTTCAGACGACTTCCCAATCCACGCAGCGAGCTGCGGCAATGTTATCGCAAGACTTTTTCATTCCGCTGGTGTATAACTGGGCCTTAACGATGGTCGTAGGCAATTGCCGCATTTAATGCGTCTCAAATGTGCATTCAACTCGAAGACAAGGCGGTTTCGAGCACAGTCAGGGAACGTGCTGCTAAGAGAGCCCGTGCTCCTATTGTGCTTCAAATTACAGCACGTGCCCCAACGAATAAAGCGTTTAATGCGTGCTTGATACACACTCAACTCGATGGAAAAAAACGATTCTCCAAAGAAGGAAAGCACACACCCTTGAGGCAGGACTCAGAAGTCGGCAGCGTCTCCGATTCAGTTACAAAAGTTTGCGGTATTTGGCACGCCCAGCTGCTGCTGGAGACCTCGTCCAAACGCTGGAGACCTAACAAAGGAACCACAATAAGTCATAGTGACCATTCCAAATGAAATGTACTTTTCTAGAATCGTTTTTGGGCGAAAAGTCCGAATATGTCATTTGCAGCTGCCTAGACCCACTCTGAAAAAAGTTATGAGCGTTTTTTCTCTGATTTTCGTACCTATTGTACCCTCCAAAAAGCGCATTATTTTTACGAAAATCCGGAAACGGACCTCATAATCGTGTTCAGCGCCCAAAACTACCCCACTAAGCAAAGTTTGGGTGAAGGAACATTCTCCAAACTTTGCGCAGACTAACAGCGTTTTGGACTTGTACGGATTTTCGGTTGGGCGTTTATTTATACCAATTAGAGGGCTCTCGAAGCGTTTTAGAAAAATATTCCAGATTTGACTAAAAATTCGTTCTGGGGATTATTTGGGGTGCTGATCACGAATCTGAGGTTTATTTGTCGTTTTTCCGAAGTTTTCGACTATATTTGTTCAAAGCTTCCCACTGGCAGAGAAAATTGACGGCAAAATCAACTTTTGACGATTTCCGGAATGTGACGACAGATGTAGCTCAAATCGTTCCTGTGGGGGTTATCTGGAGTGCTGAACACGAATCTGATGTCAGTTTATCGATTTTGTCAGCTTACGGTAGATTACGGTGGGTATACGGTAGTTTGGTCGAAGTCTCAGATTTGTCTCAAAGTTTCTATGTGGGGGTTATTTGGGGTGCTGAATACGAATTCGATGTCCATTTGTCGATTATCGGAATATTGAGGTAGGTTTTGCCCTCTAAATGGCATGTTACCTACCGTAACCTACAGTAAACCTCAAAGTTTTGACAAGCAAACCCCAGATTCGTGATCAGCACCCCAGATTACCCCTACATACATGTTTTAGCAAAATTCGGAGGAAATTTTTGAAACACCCTAAAAATTTCATGAGGGGTGCCTTTACCTTGCCGCGAGGCCTTAAAAAAACGCCCATAATTGTTTTCAGAGTGGTTCTAGGCAGCTGCGATGGGCATATTCGGACTTGTCGTTCGAAAATGGTTCTAGAAAAGTACATTCCATTTGGAATGGTCACTATGACTTTTTGTGGTTCCGTTGTAAGATGGTGCGCGGCGAGCTGGCGGAGTCGAATGTGGCGTGCCGGCAGCGCCGCGCGTCGATGTGTTGCTACGATAGCGCTGGACTACCTTGTGGCACGTGCTCCTGCAAATAAATTTCGCAGCACGTGCTGTTTGGAGCACGCGCCCCTGCGATAGAGCCTTTCGATGGGTAAGGTCACTCGAGCTGAATGCATTAAATGCGGCAATTTTCCGAGATATTGATAATATCAGTGACATCCGCTGCAGCTAAGATTCCGCCAACATCAGCGGCTGCAGTGGCGGCCATGGAGTGGAATCAATAACAAATGTTAGCGATGCAAACCGTCAGCGTCACTTGTCGCTCGGAGCTAGCTATGGACTCTGCCCCAGTCTTTTCTTCTTCCTCACATATCAGCTCGCCTTTTTTCAGGTTGACCTGCAGTCGTTGAATAGCAACGAAACAGCTATGCACATGGCAGCTCGTTCGGGAAATCAAGCAGTACTCTTGGCAATGGTCAACAAAATCGGCGCTGGAACAGTTCAGATTGTGCAGAATAAGCAGAGCAAGGTGGGCTTCTCTGAAGCATTGTTTAGTAATATCGCTTGCTTAGTGCTTAGATGTAATTTCAGAATGGCTGGTCACCATTATTGGAGGCGTGCTCCAGAGGTCATACAGGAGTCGCCCAAATACTCCTGCAACATCATGCGCGAATAGACGTTTTCGATGACAACGGCCGGACAGCCTTGCATCTTGCAGCGATGAATGGCCACCTACAGATTGTGCACCCCCTGCTGCAACACAAGGCATTTGTAACCAGGTCAGATACCACACTGATTGACTTTTGTAATTTGAAAGTGTTGCTTGCGCTCACAATGGTAGATAAAGAGAAACCCTAACTTGTAAAGGAAAGTCGGTGCTAACTTATTCAGCAAGTCGAAAACGGGTGAGGCTCCATTGCACTTGGCTGCGCAGAATGGGCATGTCAGGGTGGTGAATGTGTTGGTGCAGGACCATGGAGCCAGCCTGGAAGCGATCACGCTTGACAACCAGGTGAGACTCTTCCACCTTGCACCAGAGCAGTTCGTCACTACTGAACACGTTATAGACGGCATTGCACTTCTCGGCCAGACATGGCCAGCTCGTGGTCAGCCAAACCCTCCTCGCTTTGGGTGCAAATCCAAACGCCCGCGACGACAAAGGACAGACACCGTTGCATTTGGCAGCTGAGGTGAGGCAAAATCTGTTTTGATTTGGACGCGTAATCGACAAAGAGATTCAGAACGATTACCCGGATGTTGTGAAACTCTTCCTGAAGATGAAACAGAACAATCGTGGTGTGCTGACAGCGATCGATCACAATGGTTTTACCTGCGCACACATCGCTGCTATGAAGGTATCGAAGGTCGCAAACACGAACGATTTGTCGGAAAGACATTTCTCATTTAGGGTTCATTGGCTGTGGTGAAAGAGTTGATGATGATCGACAAGGCGATGGTTATCCAGGCAAAGACAAAAACACTTGAGGTCGGTCATTCATTTTCTCGAGTATTTTCATATGCAGCTACTGCGAGAGCATTCTGTTCATTCACGGAAATTTGCCTGGGTGGTGGGCAGACCGAGCACGATTCTGATCTCTCATCCCTATGGGGATTTGTGGGTCTTCTCGCTATTTGAGATAACTACGGACATAGAATGTTATGGTTCAGAACACAAACCCTACACATTTGAAGCGTCAAAAACGACCCACAATATCTGTAAACCACTAAGTTGGCACCGCC